>CANTUQ010000098.1:13337500-13614748 GCA_947683425.1 Excoecaria cochinchinensis
CTTCAATGTAGTCCTCCATTTCCTAATTACTCTTAAATCTGATTTCTTCCACTTAATTATTCCATATTAATTCAAATCAATCCACTTAACTTATATGCACATTTACAAATTGGCCACTTAAACTTATCTATCTTATACAATTGGGTCCTTGATTTCTTAATTGCACTTATGTCCAAGTTAGCAACTCACTATTAAATTCACCTAATTACCTTAATCGGCCAACATACCACTAGGGTAGATTTCAGGGCGTTACATGTACTATGTGCCTCAACCAAAAGCTGTCTTCTTAACTCTTCATTATCCGGTACACACAAACGGTTTCTAAACAGAAGAACCCCATCCTGAACCGAAAACTCTGACTGCTTGCCTAAACTGACTTCTTGCACAATCCGCTGAAGCTTCACATCAACCTTCTGAGCATCCACTATCCGCTGTCTCAAGGTAGGCTTGACCCTCAACTGAGCTATCAAAGCCCCATCTGAACCAAACCTCCATCTGAACCGTCTAAAAAATAAGGCAGAAACTGACTTCCGACTCAAAGCATCTACGACTACATTGGCCTTACCCGGATGGTAATCCACAATGCAGTCTTAGTCCTTAAACAACTCAAGCCATCGACGTTGTCTCATATTCAGTTCCTTCTGAATCAGAAAATACTTCAAGCTCTTGTGGTCCGTAAAAATCCTGCCCTTCTCTCCATAGAGATAATGACACCAAATCTTCAAAGCAAAAACGACCGCTGCTAACTCAAGATCATGCATCGGATAATTCCTCTCATATGGCTTTAACTGACGAGAAGCATAAGCCACAACCTTACCTTCTTGCATCAGAACACATCCCAGACCAACACCTGAAGCATCACTATACATAACGAACTCCTTACCCGAGATGGGTTGAGTCAGTATAGGAGCTTCGACTAACAACTGCTTCAACCTCTCAAAACAAGCATGACACTTATGTGACCACTCGAACTTAACTCCTTTCCTCAACAGCCTAGTCATTGGAGCAGCAATCACAGAGAAACCTTTAACAAACCGACGGTAGTAACTTGCCATACCAAGGAAACTCCGCACTTCCTGAACATTCCTAGGCGCTTTCCAATCAACTATCGCTTCAATCTTAGCTGGATCTACCTGAATACCCTTAGCTGAAACTATGTGGCCCAAAAATGACACTTCCCGAAGCCAAAAATCACACTTACTCAACTTGGCAAACAACTGATGTTCCCTTAACACTTGCAAAACCAATCGGAGATGTTCTTCATGCTCGGTCTCATCCTTGGAATACACCAGGATATCATCAATAAACACCACCACAAACCGGTCTAAGTATGGCCTAAACACTCTGTTCATCAAATCCATGAATGCCGCTGGAGCATTAGTCAAACCAAATGGCATCACAAGGAACTCATAATGGCCATACCGAGTCCGAAATGCAGTCTTAACCACATCCTCATCCTTAACACGAAGCTGATAATACCCAGACCGAAGATCTATCTTGGAAAAGACTCCCGCACCTCGAAGCTGATCAAACAAATCTTCAACTCTAGGCAACGGATACTTGTTCTTCACTGTGACCTTATTGATCTGCCTATAGTCGATACACATCCTCAATGATCCATCCTTCTTCTTGACAAACAGAACCGGAGCTCCCCAAGGAGATATGCTGGGTCGAATAAACCCCTTATCCAAGAGCTCTTGTAGTTGAGGTTTTAATTCTCTCAACTCTACAGGAGCCATCCTATAAGGTGCTTTCGATACAGGTGCGGTACCCGACATAATCTCTATGGCTAGCTCAACTTCTCTCTCCGGAGGCAAACCCGACAAATCACTTGGAAAAACATCACTGAACTCTCGAACAACCGGGATGTCCTCAATCCTAACTTGATCCCTCTTGGAATCCAAAACCACAGCCAGAAAAGCCTCACAACCTTTTCTCAAAAACCTCTTGGCCTGAATTGCAGAAATCACACTGTTCACAGAACTCGCACCCAAACCTCTTACAAACACTGGAGCTCAATTCTTATCCTAAAGCACGAAGGTCTTCCTATGACAATCAACTATAGCTCGATGCTTGCCCAACCAATCCATACCCAAAATCAAATCATACTCTCTGAAGGGCAACTCTATCAAATCCATTGGGAACTCAACACCTTCCACAAACAAAGGACAACTCCTATACACTCTACTCACACTGACACTATGCACTAATGGATTGGTCACACATATCTCATAGTCTAACTGATCTACCACATGCAACTTATCAATAATCTTATTCGTGCACAAATATGAGTGTGTTGAACCTGGATCTATTAGAGCATATAATTCAGTGTCATGGAGTAGAAACTTACCAGCAATAACATTAGGGGCATCCTGCTCCTCTCTGGCTCTAACTGCATAAGCTCTAGCTGCAACTGGAGGAGGATGCTCAACAGTCTCAGAAACAGCTCCATCTCTAGGTCGACCCCCTCGACCTTTACCTCGGCCCCTACCACGGGCAGCCTGAGTAGCATTCGATCCAACTCCACTAGCTCCTCTCTGCGGACCCGAATCCTTGCTCATCTGAGGACAAGTAGCCAAACGATGCTCAGTGCTCCCACACCTAAAGCACCCACCAGTGAGCCACCTACACTCACCCCGATGAGTCTTGTTGCAATGCTCATAAATAGGCGTAGCATCAGACCGGCCACCTCTACCAGAACCAGATACTGCGGCTGAACCTTGCCTTCTTCCTCTGGTAGCCGAACCAGCTGACGGCTCATCTTGCTGGTTCCTAGGTCTCTTACCCAAAGATGAGGAAGAACCACCTCTTGCAGAATTCCTTCGCTGAGCTCTCTCTTTAAGCAAAGATTCCGACCTCTCCGCCCTCATGGCAGCCTCTGCAATCGGATAGTAACTTACCCCAGGCATACATATCAAAGAAATCAAAGCAATCTTCAAAGACTCGTTCAACCCGGCCTCAAAATGCTTACATCTGAAATCACCTATCATAACCCCACGCGGAGCATACCGAGATAACCGATTAAACTCCTTCTCATAGTCTGAAACTGACAAAGCCCTCTGCCTTAAACTCAAAAACTACGCCCATCTTGAGTCCCTATAAGCTTGAGTCACATACTTCTTAGTGAACTCTTCACTGAAGAAATCCCAAGTAACTGGATTAGGCATCTGAGGTCGCCTACATACCAACTCCCACCATTCGTAAGCCGACCCCTGAAGCAATGCCACAGCACACTCAGCTTGCTGATCTGGAGGACACCTGACTTCCCTTAAAGCTCTCTTTACCTTATCAAGCCACTTTTCAGCTAACTCTGACTCATCAAGCCCGGTCCCATAGAAATCCTCGACACCAGCTCTTCTTAAACCCTCTATCGGAGCTTTAGGGGCAGTCACCCTTTCTAAAACCCGAGCCATATCCTGATGCAATCTGAACATTGCCTCAAAAGGCATGGCAGCGACTTCGAGCTGGACCCTAGCACATTGAACCGACACCGAAATAGAAACAGACGGATCTACAGCTAGAGGATTCACACTTTCAGCGGATTCCTCGAGCGCACTGTGAGCAGAGTCAGAATCCATCTAACAAACAATAGGACAACCACATCAGCCAACACAGCCTTAGACATAGACATATCCACACATAGCATCACACAGACAATCACCCAGAAACGCCTAAACCTAGGCTCTGATACCACAACTTGTAACACCCTTACCCGTAGTTAAGCGATCCCATCCGATAAGGAGTGAGATGCCGTATGAGTAGAGGTGCCACCACACAGATACAGAGTATACAAACATTCATACATAACATTATATACCGAAATACAGGGTAATTTAAAACTTTACAAAACCATTCATATAATAAGCTGATCATGCATTAATATAATGGAAATCATTACATTACTGTTCTGATCAACAAAGAGACACAACAATTAATTACAATTTCCAAAATTACATAAACAAAAGCGGAAGTTATTACAAAACCAATATAAGAGAGTTCTATACAAAAAGAATCATCAAGATACAAAAATTAGGCCCTATACTAAAGACCCAGCTATGTTGGCTTCGTTGGCGGCGACTCTCCCAAAGCACTCCTTCCGCACCTGCACGGGTAAACACACCTGCTAAGCGATAAACACTTAGTGGGGAAACACACATATAGAATAAGGACAACCATTCACAACGGTTGTCAAAGCAAAACACAAGCGTACATCATAATATACCATACCCATAGCATATCAATTGCATAAGCATGCAAAAATACTAAAGCCAAACATTCAGAAGCTCATAACGATATTCGTATTTCCAAAGCAGATTATACTTTTCATTTATGAGTTCACACATAAATCACATACATTTTCTCATATTACAATTCATACCAAGCACCTGCTGACTCGAGGGAGTGGATAACGAGTGTACGAACAATACTTTACGGGTATGAGTCGATACGGACAATACCTTACGGGTACGAATCGATAAATCAATATACTTTTACTTTCACAAAACATTTTCAAAAGGGATCTTAAATAAGATCCGAACACATAGGGGTTCGCGAGGAACCAAACGGGGACCTGATCGGGGTCCAAACTTATTAAAGGGCTGCAGCTATAAGACTCTATTAGGCATGCCTAACTATCCACTTTCTAGACTCTAGCAGGTCATGCATAAACCATTCAATACATTTCATAATATTCCAAAGTCATCATCATGCATGTACATATTCATATCATGGATCCGCATTCATATAATTCATAAGATATCAAACATAAATCTCATAGACATGAAAGGAAACTGGAATTCAAACCCGCACACAACAGAGAAAACTCATTCAGCATGCAGGGAGCTATCGCGCTCGCGACGTCTGTCGCGCTCGTGACAGAGATCGAAGTCTCTTTACTGCGCGTGCTCGACGAATTTCATGATCGCAAGGAGGAAGGAAGGGCCAAGCTCTGTCGCGCTCGCGATGATGTCGCGATCGCGACAGAGGACAACTATTGCTATCGCGAGCTCGCGACGAATCGTGTGCTCGCGATAGCACCAAGCCAGCATCGCTCTCTGTCGCGATCGCGACGCATGTCGCCCTCGCGACAGAGGGTGCTCAACAATTCGGCTGTCGCGGGCTCATAACGGAATCGCGAGCTCGCGACAGCGAAGCTCCGAAATGCCGATCTTTGTCGCGATCGCGACAGCGTCGGGTTTTGCAAAATCTACAGATTTCTGCAGATTTTCTTCCTCCCTTTCTCAACCACAAACACACAAAACTCAACCAAAAACCTCTTACCTCAAACCCAGCCATCTATTAGCATCAATAACCATAATATAACATTAATCAACAAGAAATTTCCTACAATTCAATAATTTAAACCTCCAATTTCAAGAATCATTCAAAACCCCAATTTATACACAAAACCACATCAACTCCCACATTATCACAATTAGATTATGCTCTTGCAAAATCCACATTCCAAAACAAAAATCCATAGCATAAACATCAAAATAAGGAATATATAACAACCTAAATCAAAGTAACCATCAAATCTCATATATAATCATACATATATACAAGGAAACCAAGAAATTCCCAAACCTCAAAATCCTTAGCTCCTATTGCTTGGATCCACTAGTTCCAGCCTTCTCTTTGCCCTTTGGCTCGCGAGGACGCTCAACTAAGCACAAACAAGCACCCAAACACCAAAAACACAAACCCTAACTTAGATCCAACCCAAGAAGAAGAAGAAGAAAATGCATGAATAATACAAAGGAAAGCAAGAACTTACCAAGGAAGATGTAAGGGAGTAATTAATTCCACCACTTGAGCTTGAATCTAAGTGAAGCACTTAGGAGAGTGCAAAGGAGGAAGAAGGAAGAAGAAGAAGAAGAGAAAACGGGAATGAGTTTCAAAAAATCTGCTTTTCCCCTTTTTCATTTTCTCTTTCCCCTCTTTCTTTCCCTTTTACACATGTTAATCATCTAGTGGAGGAGATCACTTACTCACACCCTAACTAAGTGTATCACATGCACACAATGAACACCCCAATAATGTACCCTACGCATGTATGAGCAACACACACCACAATAACCCACTAGTGCATATCCTACTATGGTGCACTCAACCACACACAATGCAACTCCCATGCACACACACTATAATGGTGCACTCATGCACACACAAACCTGACCCAACTAATTCGCATCATAGTGCAACACATGCACACACGCACCAGAGAAACCCCAACTCATACAATATTACCAAAATGCCCTTATGATCATGCTAAAACACATACAAATACATACACACACATGGCTCGTTCTACTAGGGGGCAAACGGGGTGTGACAGGGATTCACCCCTCGTTTATTAGGTTCATAGATTTCTACCGGGTTTATACTAGGAGCATAAATGAATATAAATGATTTGAAAGTGATTAACTCCTCAGATAATGAGTAAGCCTTTATTGATTGGTCGACTGAGGAGCCAAGTGTAATGAAGTGTTAATTGCATAAGTGTGTAAATATGAAGTTAAGCTATCATATGTGTAAAATTAACGATAAATAATAAGTGTTGATTGAAAGAGTGTTATAAAATATGTTAAATGTCTTAAAAAGGTGTGGCTAATAATATGACTGGGTAAATGTATAATAAGTTAATGAGTAAATGATTCTATACGATGATTGTATGTGCAAATGCCTATTAGATGTTATGAATATGAAAATGTCTATGTTATTGATTGAAGTAAGGATATAAAACTGCTATAAGTGCTTATCAAATGAATGTTTATGCTGGCGACTACTGTGAGTGGTCATTTATACAATATTTATATATTTCCCACTAAGCTTTAAGCTTAGCACGGGTGTTTCATCCTTGTAGGTTTGGAGATAGAAGAGTCACCAGGAACATTCTACAACAGTCAAGGCCAACGAGTTTATAGGAATATTTTTAATAAAGTTTGTAGTTAATTGTAATGTTATAAATTATGGTTTGATTATTAAGGGATCTGCATAAAATATGTTTATAGTAAAAGTATTATATGATTTTGGTATGTGAAAGTATGTTGTATTGAAAAAGAAATCAAAATTATAACTCTTTTTTTGATATTGTTTTTGTTGTGTTTCGTCTGGTAGCATCCTTTACTTGTCATCGTGCTCTGACTATATTACTGTATAGAGGGCCACATACGAGTAGGGGTGTTACAAAATACGTCCACATCTATAAATTGCTGGCTCACTAAAAGATTTCACTCACTACATTATTACATTACAATAATCATATATGTATATACTATACATTATACACTTAATTCATTAGTTCATTATACATAACATGCACTCATTTATTCTATTAAATTAATAAACATTCAACTAGGTTTATATATCAATTATGCATGTTTAGAAATATGTATCAAAACACACTATATGCATTTCATTATTATTTTCATGTGGTTCATGTACACTATAAGCATTGCATCATGATTCAATCATATATCATCAGAAATTCATGTCATCTTAATAATGCACACACAATATTTACTTTCTGGAACTCTATGAAACACACTCAATATTCAATTTCATACAATCACTACATTTTAAATCCTAATGTAGCTATGTTAAAATCACTCTTAATTGTTTCATCTCATTCTTAGTTGTTTCCGTCTTGCTTTTGGTGCTCTATAAGTTCTCTCTAGCTTAATTCATGCTTTGGAAAAGCATTCGGGTGCTTTAGAATGAAGAATGAGGCATAAAGAACAAAGGGGGACAAGTCTGGGACTGTTATGAGTTATGACAATCGTGTCGACTCGTGACAGAAGCTCTTTGTCAAGAGTCGTCACCCTTGTGTTGAGTCAGGTGCCGAGTCAGAACTAACTTCCTACTTGTGCGCGATTTTGAGCTGGCAAATGGATTTTTTAGCAAAGAGGGTCTTCTAGACTTTTGTTCCCCTTTGTCTTATATTTATAGTGGTAAAAGATCATATCATTTAGAGTTAAATCCTAGGAGTTATGGCTTTGGAAGTACACACTGCTCTATTGACCCGACCAGAGTAAGAACACTTCTATTTTAGCCAATTGTGAGGCAGTTAGAGCCAAAATTAACTCATGGTCATTCTAAGACATTTATAGGTATGTATTTAATGGTTTAAATTCCATTAGAATCACAACATTTAGAGGTCTATAACTCAAATTATTGCCTAAAAACAGAGAAGGAGTCAAGTGTGCCCTAACACAGTTTTTCATTGACAACTCTCTCATTCACAAACCATCACTATCCATGCAATATCTCATCTATTCCATAGTACATCAACATAAACACATCCAATGACACTCATATCATGCATCAAATCTTAAATACACACATGCATGAATTTAGATGTTTTCAAACCTCTTAAGTGCTCCAAAACTCTTCAAATATCACTTTATTGCACTATCTTCTTCCCTTTTGCTTCCTTGCTCAATTTCACCTCAAAATCATCACCCAAAATTCACATTAATACCATTTCAAGTTCAAAATTTTAATCATCAAGTAATAAAAAAGAGAAGAGGAAGAAAAACACACACAAACTTACCTTTAAAGCTTATGAATCTAGCTTGATTCATTTGTACCCTTTGCATGCCAATTAATGTGAGAAAATGAGGGAGAGGAAGAGAGAAAAATATTGAAATTTCCAACCACCATGGCTGGCTCCCTCTCTCTTCCCTTACTTAATTACACACACTTTTTTTCATTTTCTAGAATTGATGAATGTCAAAATATCACTTTTTAAAACATTCCATTTTAATCCTTCCATCTTTCCTTAATTAAACATTTACATGTAATTTAAATCCCATTTATGCATTGACCCACTAAACTTATTCAATTCATACACTCATGTCTTATTTAAATAAATTACTAAATTACTGCATTTGCTGATTCTTTTAAATTAATGACGATTACGTCCCTTGGACACTTCCATCACAAAATCATGCACAATCGGTTTCCATTATACCCTAAACATGCCTTAATATGACTAGAATGTATTTTGGGTCCTTACATACACCATAGCATAATGTTATATCTGAAAGGAGAAATCGAACTCTGTTAGACATGGTTCGATCTATTATTAGTCTTGCAGACATGCCCAAGTCCTTTTGGGGATATACACTTGAGATTATTGCTTATGAATTAAATAGGGTCCTGACCAAATCAGTTGATGTTACACTATATGTTAGGAGTATGCCCTAAAGCCCATGTAGATTAAGGAACTTAATCATGTATGTGAACTTATTCTTATTTATGAGAAGGCTCTATTCATTTATTAATGCTACATTATAAATACCTCTAGTTTGATAATATATCTTAAATTTATAAATTTAGTCCTTGATATTATAAATACAGTGTAAAGGCAAAAATGAAAGAGCCACTACAAGAAAATCAGTGATTACTGATGGAATTTACCGACGGAAAAGCTATATTTTTCGTTGGCAAAACCGATTATCGACGGAATTTGACGATGGATAAATTCATAGGGAAAACGGCTATCGGCAAATTTGCCTACGAATTTTGATTTTTCGTTGGTAAAAGCAACGATGGAATATTTTTTTTCGTCAAAAAAATTACCGACGATTTATGAATTTTCGTCGATAAATATACTAACGGAAAACATCATTTCATCATTGTTATTACTAACGAAAAATCAAAATCCATCGTTGTTTTTACCGACGAAAAATCAAAATCCGTCAATAAACTTAGCGATAAAATACATGATTCCATTGATAAAGTTACCAACTGATAGTCATAATCCATTGGAAGCTTTAACGACGGAATAAGTGATTCCGTCGGGAAATTTAATGAATTTATTTTTTTTATTTTAATAGTTTAATGATAATTTTTTTAAATTTAATATTTTAATGATAAAATCATCAACGTTAATAAATGAAAAAAATTATAATGGACAAAAAAATATAACCAAAAAATTATTAATTATTTCAAATTATTCTAGTTAAAATATATTAATGTATAATAAATTTAAATAATTGTAAATACTAAATTATTAAAAAATCTCTAACTAAGCCAGTTTGGAAGGTGAACGATCACTCTGCTATGATGAATTGTTGCCTTTTGCTTGCATCTCATCCATCTAGTGTTGTAGATGAGTTATGTGATCCATCAACATTTGTACTGTATTTTCAAATTAAAGTACCCTTTCATTGGATATGGACGGCCTACTAGAGGCAACTGTACTGGATGTTGAGAATTGCGAGTAGTAGGTGTTAGCAAAAGCACCTAAGCCAAAAATTCATCCACGGCAGTCCTTACCACCAATTTCCTGGTAGAAGGTATGACTTTCATCAACATTTTCAGAATTCTATATTTGTTGTTGAAGAGTCTCTTGTATTTTCTCCTGTTATAAAACAAATTATATACATTAAATACTGATAATTTTAACTAACATGATAAATAAAAATAATATTGAAATATAATTTAAACGTATATGGATTTGTTGACATCGATGGTTGACAAATGTCACACCATCATGCTTAGGTGTGTATGAAGACCTCATATGGAGTAAGCTTTATGCCCAATGATATTTTCTGCAAACAAATAAAATGCTATAATTAAATAAACTTTACAAAAATTTTAGTAGAGTTTCCTCTATTTATCTGATATTTACCCCCTGTTAAACAAAACATTATCTCAACAATCAAGCAACCAAGGCAACATAATTTAATAGATATATTATGTTCAATATAAAGTACATATATTTTCGTCTTAAAGTTTGTATATCAAATAACTTTCAAATATAATTAAATCAAAATGTTTTTGTAAGGTTTAAATACTTACAAGTATCTCTGCATGCTCATGGTGGGTTATCGATCCTCCACTGTGTAAGGATACACTAACCCCCTCCGGTCCTTCACGTTTATTATTTGCATTCCGCTCCGAAACGGTGACTGCCTTAGGTGTTGACTAGTATTGCTGCCAGTTTGCCCATATTTTTTTGGAGATGTAACGAGGCCATACATCCTTCTTATAGTGCATACTCATGAAATCTCTGTAACATGCATGGGGTTGACTCTCCCATGCATAATAAATGACGTGATCAAATTGTGAATCCCAAAAGAATCGTTTTTGAAAAAAAAAAGAATAACAATCCATAAATATTAATAAACTACAATATTTGAAGTTACATACAATAACTAAGATTTAAGTATTCATTCTATTTACCTCGAACTCTTCAAAATAAAAATTCTTTTTCTCCTGTGTTAGTTTCTTCCACGTATAACCATCAAAATCAATCTTTTCATGGGACTTTGCCACAATCGTGCGGGAGCACTTTCCACAAGGAACCAACCTACATCACAAGCAATTTTAGAAGCTTAATCAAATCAAATACAATTAGAAAATACAAACTTAAACATATATCACTTATTGATTATTAACAATGGACACGTAGGTCCTTCCATCTACTCCAACAGCACTAGTCATGAAAGGCTGAGTTGCCTCTATCCTTGATATTGTGATGGTGTTGATGCAGCCCCTACTGTTGGGGTAGATGTTCCTCCTCCAATTGATGATGTAGTAGCAGGGGTAGTAGCTGATGCAGTAGCTGGGGTAATAACAAGCGATGGAGAACTGTATGGTAATGAAGCTTCTGCAATCGAAATGGGAGCTTGCGATGCCTTAGCTAATGGATCACTAGGTATCCTCTTCCTTAGGGGAAGCATATTAGGACCCCTTCTCTTCATTAGATTATTTTGAACCTGAAATATCTGAAAATAATTAGTGCATAAATATAAAATTGTAAATGTTAAAAATGAAATATATAACAATTATATATTGTTGAGGCAATAATTAATTTTCTCATTTGATATGCAATTAATTAGAAGAATTAGTTGCTATCATCCATTAATTGTAAATCATAATCTTCATCTTCATTTTTTGAAGAGTTAGAATCAAAATCAGGCTCCTCGTCAAATCTCTCTCCCTCTATTAATTCCTTATCCTCTTTAGATAAAATGTCAACATATTTATTATTTGGGTTGTTCAAAAGTTCATCCTCATCATATGTGACACTTCGATTTATTTCAAGATACTTGGTTTCTTGTTCCTGAAATGCTCCAGTTTCAATCCTTTTATTTTGGCCTGTTGCTTTCATTTCAAAAATACCTCTAGGTTTTACTTTGTACACTGAAAACTAATCTGATTTATCCCATCTCAAGCTAGGGAAAGGGACGTAATAAACCTAGATCACTCGCATTGCCAATATATAAGGTTCAAACTTACTAAATCTTCTTTTCTGATATCAACTAAATTGTATCTGCTATGGACTTTTGTTCCAACACTAGGAGTTGGATTAAACCATTCACACTTAAATATCACAGTATATTTTATAGGCAAAGCAGAGTATCCCATTTCAATAATCTCAATGATGTTACTATAATAATCTATCGATTCCCCTTGTATGCAAACCACTATTTACCGTTGCCTTGCTAATACCATGATACTCCATATGAAATTTATATCCACTAACAAAATACATCGGATATGTTTTGACAAGTCACAAAGGTCCTTTTGAAATATCGAAGATGAACTTATTTTCAATTGGATTTTTGGAGGCCTACATCATGAAAAAATTTGATAATGTTAAATAGTTTAATGTAATTTAAATACTTATCTTAAATTATATATATCATTACATACGTATTCCTTGAACCATTGATGAAAGTTGTTTTCAACTTCTTTATTGATCTCATTATCTGCACTTTTCGACATAAGCTTGCGTAACCATTCCTCGTATATGCTAAAAAGTAAATATAATATTATGTAAATTGAGATGACCCCTAACCTTGAAAACCAAATAATGGATTTCTTTTTTAGAAAAACTTGAATTTACTTCACTACAGGTTGAACCTCTTGGCAATTCAATAAAATATAACTATGGGTGGCTTCTATTTCTTCATTAGCTAACATTTTTTTTTGTTGAGCGTCCATATAGATGGACAGGATATGTGAAAATGGCTAAGTTTCCATCATTATCACTCCTTTCAACACCATCATCATTACGAGGAACTTTTCTATGTCTTGTTTGCAAGTGCAGCTCAAAGTAATGCAAGCAAAATGTACTTACTTCCTCGACCAAATACACATTACATATGGAACCTTCAACTCAAGCTTTGTTTTTTACATTTTTTTTTCATGTGATACAAATGCCTACATAAGAAGTGTGATAACACACAGCTAAGTTTACACCTTTGAATATAACATCTACTTACCTCTCAAATAGGTACATCCATCGATATTGAACAGGACCAACAAGTTTTGACTCGTTTGCTAAATGTATAGGCTGATGTTCCATGTAGTCGAAGAAGCTTGGAGGGAAAATCCCTTCTAATTTGCACAAGACAATTTGAATTTCTTTTTTTATTCTTTCCATATCAGCTAATTGAATTTCAGAAGATGTTAAGGTTTTAAAAAATAAGCATAATTCTATTATCGCTTCCCAAATCTTAGTTGGCAATAACTCCCGAAATGTAACTGGATTAGCCTCTGCATAAATACATCACAGTTATGGCATTTCAATCCAAATAATTTAAACATCCTCGTGTCGATGCACTTAGCTAAGTTTGAAATATAACCATCGGGAAACTTTAGACTTTTTAACGATTTACACAAAATTTGTTTTTATTTTTTGTCTAAAGTATAACATGCTTTTGGATATTTACTGGTGGTTGGATCTTTATCTAATTCATTCCATTGACAAAACAGTTATAAATCAGCTATTGATTTTCCATTGTCCTTTGTCCTCCCATCAATATTTATTATGGTGTTAAACATATTATCAAATAAGTTTTTCTTGATATGCATCACATCTAAATTATACATATCAAATTAGACTTCCAATATGGCAAATCCCAGAAGATACTTCATTTTCTCCAACCGAAGTTTTTACTAATGGTTCGATTAACTATTTCGGCTTCAAGTTCTGTAACTTTTATCAAGCCCAAGTGTGACGCACGTCGAAACCCGGAGGCCCCCAAAACCCGCTTATAGGGTATTTAAGAGAGGTTCATAACTTGTAAACATTACAAAGGCGTCTATTTTGGGCAACAAGGAGGTATTTTGGAGTCGCTATCCAATAAAATATTGTAAAAGGTCATCTAACCTCACTGAGCCTAAGACAGCGCATATGTGTCTATTTTGGGCAATCAAAAATATTTTGGAATCCTCCTTCCAATAGAACATTGGAAAGATTAATCTAATCTCATGAAACCTAAGACGATGCATATATGTTTAGTTTGGGCAAGCTAGAGATATTTTGGAATCCCCTTTCTAATGGAATATTATAAAGGTTCATCTAACCTCATGGAGCCTAAGACAATGCAACTTGGGCCTATTTTGGGCAATAAGAGATATTTTGAAATTCCCTCTCCAATAGAATATTAGAAAGGTTCATCGAACCTTGTTGAGCCTAAGACTAGAGGGAGTTAGAAACTTTCTATTTATTCATACATTGATTAAATTATAATTGAGTTTTGAATTTAATCTTTCATCCCATTTTCTCATTCAGTTCAATGCAATAACTAAAGCATCAGATCAATCATATAATGAAAACATTAAATAAAGTAAGCTCAAAATAAAGTAAATCAAAAATACAATAGCTTACAAAAAACTAGGGGCGAAATAAAACTCCCATTGTAAATGAGCAAAAAAGGAAAACATACACAAAGTGGGATATTCGATTAAGGATGAAGACATTAGTTTTTGCATGCATATTTAGAGAAAAATAATATTAAAATATCTATTTTATTTGGACAAAAAATCAGGACATTAGTCTTATTTTATTTAGGAAAATCCCATTTATTTGTAGAAATCTTTAGCCATTTTTACATTAGCAGGCTCAAAATAATATTTACAATAAATTAAAAATAAAAATAAACTAAAAGGAAATAGGGTAAAGAAAAAAAACCTAATTGGCGTCCTCGGATCATCCTAGTGGGCTCCCTTTCTCAGCGTCCCATATTCAGTAGAAATAAATAAACTCACAAGAAAAACAAATAACATGTGAGTGGGATAATAAAGTAAAATAATAAAAGGAAATATCAGAGATTAAATAAATATATAGAATACTAAACAAAAAAAGATGTTAAATGCATAAAATAAATAAATACACAATAGATATAAAGATCTACATGTTGGTTAAATGATTGTGAATAAATAAAATAAAAGAAAATAAAATAAATGTAAGATTGAACCCAGAATATTTACGTTCAGAATTTGAATTCGATGGAAGGAAAAAGATGATTGATTTCCTTGCTTTGATCGGTAAAATTTGAATTGGAAATAATAAAAATTGGAGTTTTATTCCAAGAAAGAAAACTTGATAAAAAAAATAATGAAAAAAATAAAAATTTTTAAGAACAAAAAATTATTTTATTTGTCTCCAGAATGACTTTTATATCAAGAATTTATTTTTAAAACCTTAAAAAATTTATTTGAATAATAAAACTCAAAAAAAGAAAATGAAGAAAGAATTCCTTTTAAGAAGAAGAAATGAAAAATGAAAAATCCGAATCATTTTCTCGATTTTCAGTCAATTATTTATAAGCTAACTGAGAATAAGGATAAAAAATTCAAATATTTTCAAAATTCAAATTAGAAATTTAAAACTTTTTAAAATTTGAATTATTCTTAAAAATAGATATCAAATCTTTTTGAATTTAAATTAAAAATTTAAATCTTTTTAAAATTTGAATTATCCTTAAATATAGATAGTAAGTTTTTTTGAATTCAAATTAGATTTTAGAAAATAAAATCTAATATTTTTTTAATTTAAATTAGATTTGAAAATAAAATCAAATTCTTTTGAATTCAAATTAAAATTTAGAAGATAAGATTAAATTTTTGATATTTATTTTAAGGATAAATTTTAATAAAAAATAATAAAACAATAATTTAAAACCTATCTTAATTTTAAAAATTGAAAAAATCATGAAAATACCAAAAAAATAACATAAAAATCAAATTTGGGGAAAAAATCCAGAAAAGGCCAAAATCGGTGGATCTGGGTGATTGATGCCCGTCGTTGGCGAGTGACATGCGCTGGCACGAGAGCGACACCTCGCTCATCGCGCGCGCTAGCATGCGGCGAGCGACGCCTCGCCCATTGTGTCCTCGCGGGGCGATTGATGCCTCTCCCTTCGCGCGCAAGCGGGAGAGAGACGCCTCGCCTGTCGCACGCGCGCCGCGCAGTGCAAGGGCGAGTGGACCAGCGCCAGCACGAGCGCGTTGGTCGCTCGTTTGGTGCAAGAGGGAGGTCCCCCCCCCACCCCCGCTCGCCAGCTGCCGCAAACGACCTAATTTTTTTTAAAAAAACAAATTTGACTAAAATACTATAATTTCCAAACTCTTTTTTTTATTTTTATTTTTATTATTTTTTATTTCTAAAAAGCAAATTTAACAAGGAAATCATCACTTTCAACCTTTTTGCCTGTGAATAGGCGTTAATTTCATTATTGGGTAACCTCTGATCTGGGCTGCCTCAGGACCCGGTGTCTACAGTTGCACCCAATTTTGGGGAAGCTAGTGCAAGAGTGTCTAGGTGAGCCAAAATTCAGAGAAAAGGAAAGGAACGCGTACCTGAGGCTATTACATTCCTACTGTGTTAATGGAGTTGTGGCAGGTTTGACTAACGCCGACTTGTTGACGTGTTAAGCTACGCTCTTGGTGGCTAATTAACGTCCCCTTTTTGGTGTATTGCATTCCCGTTGAGCTGATGTTGGATGGATGCCCTTTGAAGGATGGTTGGTTTTTCCCTAAAGAACGGTTGCCCCCTGGAGGATTTTCGCTAATTTGTAGATTAGTGCCTCTAAGATGACTTTGGAGATTTGCCTCTTAAGAGAACTTTGGGGAATTGCCTCTTAAGAGGACTTTGGGAATTGCCTCTTAAGAGGACTTAGAGAATTGTCTCTTAAGATGACTTGAAGATTTGCCTCTTAAGAGGACTTTGAAGGATTTGCCTCTTAAGAGGACTTTGAAGGATTTGCCTCTTAAGAGGACTTAGGGATTTGCCTTTTAAGAGGACTTGGAGATTTGCCTCTTAAGAGGACTTGGGGATTTGCCTCTTAAGAGGACTTAGGGATTTGCCTCTTAAGACGACTTTGAAGGAATTGCCTCTTAAGAGGACTTAGGGATTCGCCTCTAAAGAGGACTTGGAAAATTTGCCTCTTAAGAGGACTTGGAAAATTTGCCTCTTAAGAGGACTTTGAAGGATTTGCCTCTTAAGAGGACTTAGGGATTTGCCTCTTAACACTACAAGAAATCAGGGGAATAGAGACGGAAAATAGAGATGGAATTCCGTCTCTAATTGGAAATAGAGACGGAAAAATTCCGTCTCTATTTTGGCCGTCTCTAAATTTAGAGACCGAAATTTTCCTTCTCTATTTTTAGAGACGGAAATTATTTTTCCGTCTCTAAAAATAGAGACGGAAAACTCATTTCCGTCTCTAAAAATAGAGATGAAAAACTCATTTCCGTCTCTATTTTTAGAGACGAAAATAATTTTTTCGTCTCTATTTTTAGAGACGGAAATAATTTTTCCGTCTCTAAATTAAATACATATATTTTTTTAATATATTATTAACTATATCTTTTAATTATATTTATTTGTATTTTCCGTCTTGAAAGCTATTTTTAATATATAATTTTTTTAAATAATAAAACTATAATTGGCAAAATTTATATAATAATATTAATGAAATAAGTATTAAATAAAAAGTAAGTAAAATAAATAAAAGTATAAATAGTAATGTATTAATATATATATGTAATAAGACTACAAGCAAAAGTACTTGAAAAGTGTATTAAACAGTACTAACTAAGATGGAGGTGACTGTGAACGATCAGCCGACGGTACACAAACATTTTGGGTAATGAATTCCTCTAGCCTACTAATGCGGTCCATTAAAGTGTCGACTGTGCCGCGAAGCTCAATAACCTCATTTATAGTCGCAGCAAGTCTACTCGCCGTTGCCGTAGAGGATGAAGTAGCATGCGAATAACAAGTATTTGCATAAGAGCCCAAGCCGAAGACCCGTCCACGGCGGTCCCTACCACCAGCTGCGTCGTAATATACTCTTGCATGATCAACATTACCACCATCTACCTGCTGACTCTGAAGACCCTCTAGTACCCGTTCCTATAATGAAAATTAATCGAATGTTATTTAAGAGTAATCTAAAACTAAAAACATATAGAAAAATAACAGTAACAATTTTAAAAATCATACATGAACTTGTCTAGCTCGATCGCTGACGAATGTGACACCGTCATGATTTCGCGTATGTGTATGCATAAATAACTCATGAGGGTACAGTGCTCTGCCCATTCTAGACTCCTGTAAATAAATTATAGGTCAACAATATTTGAAATTAACGTTCCTTAAAATTGTATCAAAAGTAATATGAAAAAACCACAACAATACTCATATATGTTAATATATTAATACTAAGCGAAAACAATTCTAACTCAAAAAACAATAACACTTGGCCATAGATTTAAAAAATTTTGGCAGAGTTTCACCTTAATTTGTAACAAACTCCCTACTTAAAAAGCATGAAAATATATTTAGAATTGTATTATCCACAATCAAAATCCTTTTCAAACTCCTTACACAACATTTTTCCCATCCTCCTTCATGCAATGAAATATTTAGCCTATTATCAAGATGTGATGTATTGCAATCTCAAAAAAAAATAACACTTGGCCATAGATTTAAAAAATTTCGGCAGAGTTTTCCCTTAATTTATAACAAACTCCCTGCTTAAAAACCGTGAAAGTATATTTAGAATTATATTATCCACAATCAAAATCCTTTTCAAACTCCTTACACAACATTTTTCCCATTCTCCTTCATGCAATGAAATATTTAGCCTATTATCAAGATGTGATGTATTGCAATCTCAAAAAACAATAACACTTGGCAATAGATTTAAAAAATTTCGACAGAGTTTCCCCTTAATTTGTAACAAACTCCCTGCTTAAAAAGCATGCAAATATATTTAGAATTGTATTATCCACAATCAAAATCCTTTTCAAACTCCTTACACAACATTTTTTCCATCCTCCTTCATGCAATGAATTATTTAGCCTATTATCAAGATGCGATGTATTGCAATAAAAAATAGCTTGTATAAATTAAGATGTATGAATACTTACGAGTCTGTCAGCATGCTCCCGATGGGTCAACGTTCCTCCGGTGTGTATAGAAACGCTAACTCCCTCTGTCCCGCCCATCCTATTAGTAGAATTCCGATCGGCAATTGTGAGGGCCTCCGGTGATGACCAGTACTGCAACCAATGTGCCCAAATTTCTTCATTTATGTACCGTGGTCGTCAACCCTTTTTGTGCAGCTTGTTAAGCCTGTCCTTGTAACATACACGAGCACGTTTCTCCCAAACAGTGTAGACTAGGTGATCAACCGAGGAATCCCAATAAAAAGCTTTCTGAGAAATATACAACAAAAAGAAAAAAGTTAAGCATAATGTATGTATTTGTACAATACATATAAAATTTAAATAATACATGAATTAAGGTGCAATAATTAGAAATAAATAATTTAATTTAATTACCCGAAACTTTTCAAAATAAAACATTTTTGTCTCATGAGATATATTCTTCCATAAAAAACCATTGAGTTCCATTCTCTCCTTAAATGTTCGAGCCATGGAGCGGGAGCAAACACCAGATGGCAAAAAGCTAATAGACAACATAAATATAATAAATTGTAAGAAATGCAGCATATCATATATAATAAATAGAAATACGAATGTTAATAACTCACTATTCTCCTTCAATGATAATATAAATCCGTCCATCCACACCAACTGATCCGGGCAAAGGGCCTTCAACTGTATCAGGATATCTCTGAGATGCCTCAGACGGAATCTCTGTAGGAGGCACTGCAGCAGATGATGTACCAGCAGGATGAGATGGGCCTGGATACGTCGGGGGTGTAGATTCTGCAGCCGTATGCGGAGGTGCAGAAGCATGAGACGATCCATCACCTTGACTAACTGGTGTGGATAATGACGAACGCACCCTAGGTGGTAAGATACCAGTCCTTCTCTTGTGATGCATTTTTTCCCTGAATATATTATTGAACAATATTATACATCAGGTTATTATTACATAATCATAATTATATGTGGCAATAATACATATATGTGTCATTTGTAAATTAAACCAAACAGAAAGTATTAAATGATATGCGGGTCATATGGATCATACTCACGTGGTCAAAAAATTATTCGCTATCATCACTTAAATGTAATTCATTATCACTATCGTCTTCATTTTCTGAATAATTAGAATCAAATTCGCTTTCCAATTCAGATGTAGACCTGGATTCCTCGTCCGATGCAATATCAACCATTTCATTATCGACATTGTTCAAAGGCTCATTATCTTCATATGGCAAGCTTTCATTTATTTCATGACTCGCCACTTCATCTTCCTGAAAGGCTTCACTTTCAATTCGTTTATTTTGTCGATTAGCTTTCATTTCAAATAAGCCTCTCGGTTTTACTTTTTAAACTGCCAACCAATCTTTCTTATCTCGCCTTAGGCTAGGAAACGGAAGATAATACACCTGAATCGCTTGCATGGCCAACACAAAAGGTTCAAAATTAGGAAGTCTTCTTCTTTGATTTATCTCAACCAAATTGTATGCGTTTTGCACTTTTGTTCCAATATTAAGCGTTGGATCAAACCATTCGCACTTAAATAGCACACATCGTTTTATTGGCAAGGCGGGGTATTCAATTTCCAAAATCTCTGTAATTTTGCTGTAATAATTCATCAATTCACCTTGAATGCAAACTCCACTATTTTTAGTAGCCTTGTTATGACCATGAGATTGCGTATGATATTTGTAGCCGTTCACAAAATAAATCGGATAAGATTTAACAGTACGCAATGGTCCCTTCGCAACATCAGATATGAAATTATTTTCAATTGTATGCGTCGATGCCTACATAATGTAATTGCATTTAGTCATTTAATCAATTCACGAAATACAATATATGTCTTAAATATATTTGAAGTTAACACTTACATATGTCTTGAACCATAAATGAAAGTGCTTTTCGACTTCCTTATTTATGTCATTTTGTGTTATATGTGGCATAAGCTCCTTTAACCATTCCTCATATAAACTGCATCGGACAACATAACTTACATATGATATTGAACCATTATTAAATAAATATTCGCCTAGTCAAACAAGTAACACTTACTGCACAAATGGTTGAATTTCTTGGCAATTAAGTAAGATATAACCATGTGCAGCCTCCAATTCCTCATCTGTCAGCATTCTTCTGGTAGAACGTCCATATAATCGACCAGGATATGTGAAAATAGCTAAATTTCCATCATGCGTACTTGTTTGGCATTCGTCGTCATTACGAGGAACCTTGCGGCCTCTTGTGCTGACGTGAGGCTCAAAGTAATGAGAACAAAACGTACTAGCTTCTTCAACCAAGTACGCATTGCATATTGAGCCTTCTACTCGTGCTTTATTTTTGACATTTTTTTTCAAGTGATACATATACCTACATGATAAATTGTGGCTAGTTAATAATAAATTACCAAATTAATCGACCGTATGTATATCAAAGATTTAGTTTTACCTTTCGAAGGCATACATCCATCTATATTGAACGGGTCCTGCCAGTTTGGCCTCATGTGCTAAATGTATCGGTAAATGCTCCATAATGTTAAAGAAGCTCGGAGGAAAAAATCCCTCTAATTTGCAAAGTATGATTGCAATTTCATTCTCGAGTTTTTCCATGTCAGCCATCTTTATCTCAGACGATGTCAAGTTTTTGAAAAATATACTTAACTCAGTTATAGTTTCCCAAACTCTCTGTGGCAACAACTCGCGAAAAGCAACTGGCATCAACCTTTGCATGAATATATGACAATCATGGCTTTTCATTCCAAATAATTTATACTTTCTCATGTCAACACACCTTGCTAAATTTAAAACATAGCCGTCTGGGAACTTTATGATTCGCAACCATTCGCACAAAACTTCCTTTTGCCTTTTGTCCAAAGTGTAACATGCTTTTGGATACTTGCCCGTTCGGGAATCTTTATCTAATTCACTTCTTTTGCAATACAATTTCAAGTCAGCACGCAATTTTGCATTATCTTTGGTCCTTCCTTCAATATTCATTATCGTGTTGAATACATTTTTGAAGATATTTTTTTCGATATGCATCACGTCCAAATTATGCCGTATCAAATTTGATTTTCAATAAGGCAAATCCCAGAATATAGAGAGTTTTCTCCAACCAAAGTTTTTGGAAATGCTACTATTGAGTTCTTCAGCCTCAAGTTCTGTTACTTTCAGCAAACCCAATTCATTAATCTCTTGTAGGATTTCTTCACCCGATCTATTAGGTGGAGGGCGAGCATGGACAACTTTATTCTTAATGAATTTGTGTTTATTTCGTCTAAATGGGTGATTTGGAGGAAGAAATTTCCTGTGACTGTCAAACCACGAAATTTTACACCCATTAGTCAAATAAAAAGCATCCGAGTCGTTGCCACAGTAGGGACAAGCTAACTTTCCCGCTGTGCTCCAACCTGATAGCATAGCATATACAGAAAAATCGTTAACTGTCCACATCAAAGCTGCTCTCATCATAAAATTCTGTTTGCGTGACACATCATATGTTAGCACACCGAATTCCCATAATTGTCGCAATTCAGAAATCAATGGTTGCATGTATACATCAATTTTCTGCTTTGGATTCTTCGGGCCCGGCACAATTGCTGTTAAAAACATGTAAGCCTCATTCATACACATCCATGGAGGCAAATTATAAGGAACTATTATTATTGGCCATGATGAATATTGTTGTCCTGATTGCCCAAAAGGCTGAAAATCATCAGTGCTTAGACCCAATCTAACATTTCGACTATCGGCAGCGAAATCAGGGTGAATATTATTAAAATGCTTGCATGCAACTGCATCTGATGGATGGCTCATTACTCCATCTGCCTGTTCATGTTCATCATGCCATCGCATGTGATATGCAGTAACATCGGATGAATATAGCCGCTGAAGTCTTGGAGTAATAGGAAAGTAATACATCCGTTTCCATGGTACTAATTTTTGCTTCCTATACTAATCGACTTGAACCTTGGTTGATTACAAAATTTGCAATCCATTAAATCCACATTATCTCCCCAATAGATCATACATCCGAGTCGACAGCAATCAATTTTTTCTACAGGCAAACCCAGACCCCTAAGCAACTTCTTCATATCATAAAAACTTTCAACCATTTGATTGTCTGATGGCAACGATTCATTGTACCAAGCCAGTATTTCATTTAAACTCCGATCAGAAATATGACCTTTAGATTTAATGTTCAATATTCGAGCCACGGAGCTTAACTGAGTCATACTATCACATCCTTGCCATAATTCCTGGTCAGCAGCATTAAGTAAGTCGAAAAAATTTTTGGCTGTTGTGTTCGGTTCCTCTTCTTCATTCCCAAGAAAATTGGGTTGAAATGTATTTCTCGCTGCATCATAAACCATTTGGGTGCAAATTTGCCATCAAATTTCCTCCCCCCCCCCATGCAACTCAGATTCAACCATCTCTGGTGCAAATTTCGAATGCACTTCAGCTTCAACTATATTCAGCCCAAATTCCGAACTTCTGGACGTGCTACATATTATTGGTTCTCCATGCCTTGTCCATTCAAAATAATTGGGCACAAATCCCTTCTTCAGCAAATGTAGATGCACCTCCTCCGTAGGTAGATAATACCTATGTTTACACTTTTTGCATGGACATCTAATTTTCAAACCGTCCATATATGCAGGCTGAGAGCTTGCATACTCAATGAAATATTGAACGCCTTCGGCAAACTCAAGATTAATGAAACCATCAGGCATTAGTCTTCTATACATCCAACTTCTGTCTAAATTATTCATTATTGTTAAACTGTAGTGCAACAATCAAAAATACATAATTAGTACCAAAGCATTCCAATTCTCATAATTAAATTCAATTCTATTATATAATCTATTTCTTCAATCAATTTAATGCATAATTAGTTATGCAATAAGTTCTCACATCTAATCCACGATAAATATTTATTATTATCAAATTCAGTTTGATATCGAAAAACTGACCTTTCGTCATATACCAGTCGGTCAGGGAGGGGGCAGGGGATAGAAAAAACGCGTGATGCGAAACTGATCAGCGGTCGATACCGATAACGGCGGGGTTCATGAAACAAGATATATAATTTCATTTAAAAAAATTACATTTACGCTGACAACTATATATAATTGAATTCATACATGACCATTTGATATACAAATAATTTTATTATTATTCAATATTATTTTATAATCAAATAACTCTTATATTTATGTTAGACTTGTTGAAAAAGTTTAGGTGTGAAAGCATATGATTAAGCAAGAAATATAAATTATAAATTAAGTGAAGCTGGAGTAAAAAGAAAATGTAAGATAAATTATCATTAAAGAGCGGGTAAGTTTGACTTTGGTGTACCTTAAATAACAATTATTTTGAGATGAGGAATTATATATCATATAGATTTAAATGTTAATATGAGTTAGGATTGGTTTGGAACTAGCAATTCAGGAATCAATAACCATTGAATTATATAAATATTATAAAATAAATTCAAATCTTTTGAGAATGTAATGGTGACCCAAGTTTTGGTTTTGCATTTTTTATTTTTTGAATAATGATTTTACATCTTCAATATCATTATGTTATACTGCTTAATATACTGATTTCTTACCAACTGAGCTACTTGACATTAGTTAATCCTTATTTTAATGTTATTATGATAAATATTAGTATTTTAACATTTTATTAAGGATATTATTAATTATAACATTATTAAAAAGGTACATATTTATTAAAAAAGTGCATTTTATTAAGGGGAAAATAATTAATGATGATTTAATTCAGCTAAATAATGATTTAATATTTTGTTTAATTTCTATTAGAATAGAATTCAAGTTTAAAAATATATTATAAAAAATAAAACTAAGATATTTCTTGCCAAATTTTGTATATTAAGTTTTAATAATGAAAAGTTTTAGGTTTAAAGAGGATTTTCGTATTTTGTTTTACTTGTGATGTTCTTCTTATTGTTTATGAGCAGCCCATTTTAACTTGTTAAATTTAAGACCATTGAAGTGCTAAAAAAAACTAAGCATAGTGTTAAATGATGCCTTATATATATTTGTATTTCGAATTTAAATTTTATGGATGACAAAATTAATATCTAACTTATACTCAAAATTTTATAAAAGGAAAATTGAATTTTGCTGAACTATCTTTCACACCAATTGTCATAATTCAAGTTCATTAGTAGCATTTAGAAATTTCATTATGAAAAGGACATACATATCATGCAATGAAACCACAACATGTAATTACAATATTTTAGTTTTCTCCGCTCTAACCAACTTGGATTACATATTTGTTTCATTTTGTATGCTCAAATTAAATCCTAAACCCTAAATAAACTTTAAAAACTAAACTCTAAACCATAAATCCTAGATATTAATATTCTAGTAAACCTTAGACTCTAAATGTTTAATCCTAAAATCTACTGTCACAAAATAAGTCTATTTCAACATATTCTTAGCTTGAAAATGTTACCTTACTGTACAATTTACCAATATATTTAAAATGCTATAAACTAATAATTATTGCAATAAAATGTTAAAATTCATACAACTATATAAAATTTCTATGAATTTTTGAAATTACAACACATAATTAATCTACATTTTTCGTATAATAATTCAAAAAATAAAAAAAAAACTTATTACCTGATAATGCAGATCTTGCCGGAGGAGGAACGCTGGAGCAGACGACGGGCCGGAGAATAATGCCGGCGTCGACTCGTCGGGGGCAAAGGGACCGGACGGCGATGGGCAACGTACAGGGGGGTAGAGGAATAGGAGGAGAAAGGGAAAAGAAAGAAGAGGGGAAAAAAAGAAAGAGGGGGGAAAATGCTTACCTCACCGGCGTCTACTCGACGGCGGCGGTGGGAACAAATGCCGGATGGATGGCTCGGGCAACGGAGGGAGGGGGCAGCGAATACAGGGAGGAGAAAGGAGATGGGAAAAGAAAGAGGAAAAAAAGAAAGAAAGGGAATTAGGGCTAAAACCCGAAATTTAGAGACGGTATTAAATTTCGTCTCTATTTAGAGATGAAAATAGTCTTCTGTCTCTAAAAATAGAGACAGAATGACTTTTTCGTCTCTATTTAGAGACGAAAAATTCATACCATCTCTAAATAGAGACGAAAATATTATTCCGTCTCTATTTTTAGAGACGGTATGAATTTTCCGTCTCTATTTAGAGACGGAACAACTATTCCGTCTCTAAATACTGTCTCCAATATTGGCGGAAAAAAATTCCGCCATATTTGGCAACCAAATTTAGAGACGGAATTAATTCCGTCTCTAAATAGAGACGGAAAGCAATTTTTGTCTCTAAATAGAGACAAAAATTTCTTTCCGTCTCTATTTAGAGACGAAATTCATTCTGTCTCTATTTTTGATTTTTCTTGTAGTGTAAGTGGACTTGGAGAATTTGCCTCTTAAGAGGTTAAGAGGACATAGGGATTTGCCTGTTAAGAGGACTTGGAGAATTTTCCTCTTAAAAGGTCTTAAAGAGTTGCCTCTCAAGAGGACTTGGAGATTTGAACCTGTGTAGACTTCATAGTGGTTTGATTGTCCAGCATGGGTGAGTGCCTATGTTGTGTTGAAGTTGTCCTCGACCCGCTTTTATGTGTGTGGTCTTTATTTGGACTTTTCTTATAAAGTTGTGTGCATAGGAATACGTACAAAAGATTGTGTGTGCATGTGAAAAGTTATATGCAAATGTTTGCAAAAGAATTGTATGACATGAAATGGATGCAAAAATGAATAGACCATATCCTGGGTGGTTAAGGGTCCGTTGAGGGTATGATTTGACTGTCCGATCATTGTTTGATGCCCCCAAGGATCTAGAAAAGTCTCATCTTGGTTTTAGGGACTCTAACCCATAATCTTTTCTGAGAGACCCGTCCGGTGTGCATCTTTTGCCCCCCGGTCAATGTTCATACTCCTTTTGCCATACACCGTACAACATCTTGCCCCCAAAATTTTGACTCATGTCCTAAATTATGCATTATCTGCCTGAAGGAAGATCATCCGAAGTAATGCCGCCTTATCGCTCCAGGCATCAAAAGTCATTCATTAAAGGTAGTGCGCCCATCGTGGATTTTCACACTGGTTTTTCTTCGTGCAAAATGCGTCCCTTTGGTGATTTTCACATAACCTTGTGCCTTAATTTTGCCTGAAATGGACCCAACCCAATCCAGTAGCTTTTATTCATTTTATTTTTTGTAGAGAAGACTGCCTGTTTTTAGGTTTTTACCCTGCCCTTTGGCCTAACTTTTGCTTAGAGAGCCAATTACGGTTTTCATCTTTAACGACCTTTTTTTATTATTATTTTTTATTTTATGTGTGTGTTTTTTTTTCTTTTTTTTAGCGACTGTATGGATTTCGATTTTTTTTCATGAAGGTGCTGTATGATTAGCTCAAGACAATGATGGGCAAGTCTGCTGCAACGTCGGGATGATGATAACAATGGAGGTTGTATGGGAAAAGAAAAACAATGTGCTACTTTTTTATGCTGGAACTTAAACAATTTTGAGTATGCAAAATAAAGTGCACTTTTTATATTAATATATTATGGCATAAATGAGTATGTTCTAGTCCGATTTCATCACACATGATTATCATTTAGCATTAATCTTAAAAATACCAAACCCTATCTAGTCTCAAGATGGAACCCAAAAACATCAAACTCCTGTTATCAATCAGCTATCTCGAGTTTTCATGATTGAACGTTTTCTCTTTGCCCCCAATTTTTGCCCAAGATGCCTTTTCGATTTTCACCTTGACAGGGCGTCCAATTTTAGCGAGGTCGCCTTTTTTCAGTTTTCGACCCGCGGGGATTTTGTTCTTTTTCTCTCTTTTTTTAGCCTTTGCCATGGAACCTCCCTTAGTTTGTCGGCATCTATTGGTTTCTTTGAACTTATTCCATCCTCGTTAGTCGGGAAGGCTGCTTCTTCTAACAGTGCCTCTTTTTTAGCACCAAAGGCTTCATCTTGACCCTTGTGCAAACTGGCTAAAATGGTGAGTTCTCCATTTGAAACTTGAATACGAAATCTTGCATCTTGCTTTTGTTGCCTTTGATGGCTTAATTTCTAAAGCATTCTTTAACGGTTGAGATTGAGTAATACGTTAGCCTCAGATGGTTTAGGACAAAACTGTTTTTTTTTTCTTTTTTTTTTTTGGTTTTTTTGTAAAGGTCTATCCTTTTAAGTTTAACTATAAGTGTCCATGCCTTACTCATCTTGGTCCCAGATGGTAAAAGGTCAATCTTGATTGGATTTGTAGTAAATCTCTCAAATGGTTGGGAGGCAAGGAATTCTAAGGCTTGGATCTAATGACCTATTTCTTGTGAAGGCCCAGAGTTTCATTTGTCTAAACCATTTAATGATCGGAGTTTGACTTCATTGGGTTGCATCGTATGCATCCTAGACTTTGAGGAAGCAAAGGAATGGCTTTTGAAATTTTGCTCGTCGTCATGTTGGCATATTGAAGCAGCGCTTTCCCAACAATGCCCTTGTCAATTTTTAACATATCATTCCGGGTCGATGCAAAGGCCTTTTCTTTTTTCTCTTTTTTTATCTTATTATCTCTCAGAATTTTCCTCTCTTCAGGAGTTAATATCAGATGCCAACAAGATCTCGAGATTGAATGAGGCAGTATTCATTAAGTTAATATCAAATGTAAATAACTTGTGGTTACGATTATGCATAGTAAAATCATGAGGGACAAAAGAAAAAAGTCATTAATATAATTAACGTAAATAGCACTACATACATGAAGATTGAAAAGTTTAAAAATAAAATGAAAAGTACATCTAATAGAAAGTCTTCTCTCCTACTTCTTGCTGTGTGGTAGCCACCTTCTGGGACTCTTTATTAGCGCCTTGAAATCCCATTATGCCTTCTTCTTTCGATTCTTTGGATCAGCAATCTATTTATTGTCAATAAGGTCCTGGATTTGGTTTCTCAGTGTCCGACATTCATCAGTCTTATGCCCCATATGCTGATGGTAAGCACTGTACTGATCCGCTCGATGATCGGGACGTCCCTGACTTCTAGCGGGTTTACCAGGCATTGGCTATAACTTACCTTCTTTCATTAGCCTTTTAAGTACCCAGGATAATGATCTGCTTAGGTTGGAATAATGCCTTTGGTTTATTCCGGTAACCGCTACATCTACTGTGTTACCAGTTCAATTTCTATTGTTGGGCCCTGCTGACCTTCCTGCCCCCTGATTACCGTAATTTCTCCAGGTATAATTATCATTACTGGCCTTCCTTGCTAGGTATTATCCTTCAGCTTCTATGGCTAAGTCTTTCAGGGACTCCCAGTCCTTCAACCCCTTCATCTTTAGTGTTTTTCTCAAGTATGGGCTAGCATTTTTGATGAATTTGATCCGAAGTGTCTGGCATCCTTTTTATCTCCATCACTCGGTTCCTCCACCTAGTCAAGTACTTGTGGAATGATTCCCCTGACTTCTATTTAACAGTTTTAGGTCTTTTAGGGTCACTTCCATCCACGTGCTGCAGTCATACTGTTGGAGGAACTCCTCCGTCAATAGATCCCAATTTTCTTTGGTCCTTCTGTCTAGCCCGTGGTACCAGTCCACCGTGGGGCCTATCAAACTTAAACAGAAGTATACAATTTTCTGGCTCTTTGTCAGCGTCATCCCCTTCTTCACTAGGGAGTATTGCTTAATATGCGCGGTGGGGTCTGAGGTGCCGTCAAACTTTGAAACATCTGGCATCTTAAAATTATGAGGGATTAAATTCTCTCTCTCCAGCTCCTTGTCCTTAGGGTTCATCCCCTTTCCCATCATCAACATCCGAGACATCGCCTCGAACTTCTCTTCTATTTTTCTCCAGATAGCTTCTTCTGTTTAAGGTGTTTTCCCTCTAACCGACATAGACTCTTTATACTCATCCTCTTCAACGTCATCCTTTATCCTGTGGGCTACCCCTCTTCTCTGCCCCGCAGACGTGGTAGCCCTTAAATCCACTGGTGGTGGACGTATCTCTTCAGGTGGGTCTTCCCTAGCCCCCTCCTATTCATTTTTTCTCATAGGAGGGGCAGCTCTATTTGGTCCGGCAGGTGGTGCCATCACCGCCATCAGATTTCCCAACATAGTCATCATTCTATTTTTCAAATTCTTCCAACCTTTTTCCTACCTCTTCGGCTATTATGGCCTGGGTGGCATATGTTCCTCTTGGTGAATTAGCCATTTCGTTGTTTATAGAAAACTGAGAGGAGGTAGAGTGACTGCTCTCAAAAAGTGAATCTGAATATTCTACCCTTTCTGGTAGCTCAAAGAATGGATTTCTGGGCAGCTACCCACGGTAGCCTTTTGACCACCTGGGTATATCTATGATGGCTATAAAATATACCTGGTCAGGATGATGCATAAATGACATATGATGCATGGTCGTACTATACAACATCCACAACCACATGCAAGCAGATATACCCTTCTAACCTTATTCCTCCCACACACAAGATCATGCAATCTCTATCCTAGGTGGGATTAATCCGTGGGTTAATAGGGAACCCAATAGACGCGTATAGTGCACGGTGAAAAACCGGCAGCATAACCTCTCTTATCTATGTACATACGTATGGGATCTGACTATTATGTATTTAGGCAGTCCGAATAAATCAACATGGGCCTATCGAGGCATGAAAGCCTTTGATTAGGTGACTAATCAAATTATCTGGGTTTGTCCAATACATAATGATACATACAATAAGTATAGTATTATGGTTCATACCACCTAGGGGAAGTATATACTTTCGTTATATGAGTTTTGGCCAAGGTGATGATACTTTAGGTCTACCCAAACATGGTCCCTGCCAATGGGTCTAGCTCATCACAAGCGTAACGATCGGTCGGGTCTTCATTTAATATACCATGATGGTACAAGACTTGAGCTGGTGGCTATCCTTAACACTTTCCTACATTGAGTGAACATAAGGTCGTGCTTCGGGAACGCAACGGGGTTCAGAAAGGGTGCAAATTAGCGTAAATCTAAAGCTTTAGTGATATGCAATGTAATTTCAAAAAAATTGTGAAATTTTAAATTAAAACTCAATTATATGTTTTAACCAAGGTACTTTCGAAGCAAAGTCTCTAGTGTCCCGGGTGGAGTCACCACTGTGATGTGCGCCGAACCCTGGGGGCCACGAAAACTCATTTTTAGGGTATTTAAGAGAGGTTTATAACTTGTAAACATTACAAGGGCATCTAGTTTGGGCAACAAGGAGGTGTTTTGGAGTCACCACCCAATAAAATGTTGAAAAAAGTCATCTAGCCTCACTGACCCTAAGACAGCGCATGTATGTCTATTTTGGGCAATTACAGATATTTTGGAATCTTCTTTCCAATAGAACATTGAAAAGATTCATTTAATGTCATGAAGTTTAAGACGATTCATATATGTCTATTTTGGGCAAGCCATAAATATTTTGGAATCCCTTTTCTAATGGAATATTGGGAAAGATTCATCTAACCTCATGAAGCCTAAGACAATGCAACTTGGGCCTATTTTGGACAACAAGAGATATTTTGGAATTCTCCCTCCAATAGAACATTGAAAAGATTCATCTAACCTCATTGACCCTAAGACTAGAGAGAGTTCGGGACTTCCCATTTATTCATACCTTGATTAAATTATAATTGAGTTTTGAATTTAATCTTTCATCCCATTTCCTCATTCAGTTCAATGCAATAATTAAAGCATCAGATTAATCATATAATGAAATCATTAGATGAAGTAAGCTCAAAATAAAGTAAATAAAAAATACAATAACTTACAAAAAACTAGGGGTGAAATACAACCCCTATTGTAGATGAGCAAAAAAGGGAAACATACACAAAACGGGATATTTGATTAAGGATGAAGACATTGGTCTTCGTATGCATATTTAGAGAAAAATAATATTAAAATATCTATTTTATTTGGACAAAAAATCAGGACATTGGTCCTATTTTATTTAGGAAAATCCCATTTATTTGCAGAAATCTTTAGCCATTTTTACATTAGCAGGCTCAAAATAATATTTACAATAAATTGGAAATAAAAATAAACTAAAAGAAAATAGGGTAAAAAAAAAAACCTGGCATCCCTGGATCATCCTAGTGGGCTCCCTTTCTCAGCATCCCATATTCAGTAGAAATAAATAAACTCAAAAGAAAAGCAAATAACACATGAGTGGGATAATGAAATAAAATACTAAAAGAAAATATTAGAGATAAAATAAATATATATAATAATAAACAAAAAAAAGATGTTAAATCTATGACTAAGATTGCATAAAATAAATAAATACACAATAAATATAAAGATCTACATGTTAGTTTAATGATTGTGAATAAATAAAATAAAAGACAAAAAAAATGTAGGATTGAACCCAGAATATTTATCCTCAGAATTCGAATTTGATGGAGGGAAAAAGATGATTTATTTCCTTACTTTGATTCGCAAAATTTGAATTGAAAATAATAAAAATTGGAGTTTTATTCCAAGAAAAAAAGCTTGCTAAAAAAATAATGGAAAAAAATAAAAATTTTCAGGAAATAAATATTATTTTTTTTTTGTTTCCAGAATGACTTTTATATCAAGAATTTATTTTTAAAACTTTAAGAAATTTATTTGAAGAAGAAAACTCAAAGCACTAAAATGAGGAAAGAATTCCTTTTAAGAAGAAGAAATGAAAAATAAAAAAATGCAAATCCTTTTGTTGATCCTTAGCCTGCTATTTATAAGCTAACTGAGGATAAGGATAAAAAATTCAATTATTTTTTTTAAATTCAAATTAAAAATTAATTTTTTTTCAAAATTCAAATTAGAAATTTAAATTTTTTTCAAAATTCAAATTAGAAATTTAAATCTTTTTAAAATTTGAATTATCATTAAAGATAGATATCAAATTTTTTTGAATTCACATTAGAAATTTAATTTTTTTTAAAATTTGAATTATGCTTAAAAATAGATATCAAATTTTTTTTAATTCAAATTAGATTTTAGAAAATAAAATCTAATCTTTTTGAATTTAAATTAGATTTGGAGATAAAATCAAACCCTTTTAAATTCAAATTAGATTTTAGAAGATAAAATTAAATTTTTTATATTTATTTTAAAGATAAATTTTAAGAAAAAATAATAAAAAAAACTTTAAAATCTATCTTAGTTTTAAAAATTGAAAATACCATGAAAATACCAAAAAAATGGGATAAAAATCAATTTTAGGGAAAAAGTCCCGAAAAAGGCCAAAATCGGCGGATCTGGGCAACCGACGCCCGTCGCTGGCGAGTGATGGGCTGGGCACTGGCACGTGAGCGTCGCCTCGCTCGTTGCGTGCGAGTTGGCGAGCGATGCCTCGCTTAGCGCAAGAGGAGGTCCCCCCCGCCCCCACGCGCCGACTGTTGCAAACGTCTGAAATTTTTTTTTAAAGAAATAATTTTGATTAAAATACTATAATTTTCAAACTCCCTTTTTATTTTTATTTTTATTTTTATTTTTTATATTTTATATTTTATATTTTTAAAAAGCAAATTTGACAAGAAAATCATAACTTTCAACATTTTTGCTTGTGAATAGGCGTTAATTTCATTATTGGGTAACCTCTGATTTGAGCTGTTTCAGGAGTCGGTGTCTACAACAATTCATCAATCTCCTGCAATATTTCCTCACTAACTCTATTAGGGGGAAGAGGTTTATGTACCACTCTATTCTTAATTAACTTTTGTTTATTGCATCTAAATGGGTGATCGGGAGGAAAAAATTTTCTGTTGTTATCAAACCAAGATATTTTGCACCCATTAGGTAGATAAAAAGCATCATAATTATTGCCACAGTACGGACAAGCCAATTTCCCAGATGTGCTCTATCCGGACAATATAGAATACGCAGAAAAATCATTAATTGTCCACAATAAAACTGCTCATTTCATAAAATTCTACTTGAGGGACACATCATAGGTTTGCACACCAAATTTCCACAGATGTTGCAATTCAGAAATCAAAGGTTGTAAGAAAACATCGATTTTTTGCTTTGGATTCTTGGGTCTTGGCACAATAACCGTCAAGAACATGTATGCCTCGTTCATGCACATCCATGATGGCAAATTATAAGGAGTTATTATGATTGGCCATGACGAACATTATTGCCCCGATTGACCAAAAGGTTGAAATCCGTCTATATACAATCCCAACTTATCATTCTGACATTCAGTAGCAAATTCAGGATGGATATCATTGAAGTATTTCTATGTGAGTGCATCGGATAGATGGCTCATTATTCCATCCATTTGTCCATGTTCATAATACCATCTCATATGAGATGCAGTCACCTCGGAAGCATATAATCGCTGACGTCTCAGAGTTAGCGAAAAATAATATATATGATTCTAAGGTACTAATTTTTGCGTTCTTATACAATTTCTGGGTTTGAACCTAGGTTGACTACAAAGTTTGCAATCTTGTAAGTCCACATTTTTCCCCAAAACAACATACAGCCCAATCCGCAACAATCAATTTTTTCAACTGGCAAACTTAGACTTCGAATAAGCTTTTTCATATTGTAAAAATTGTCAACCATTTTATGATCAGGTGGCAATGATTCATTATACCAAGCCAGGATTTTATCCAGACTTTGATAAAAAATATGACCTTCAAATTTACTATTCAATATTATAGCAACTGAAAATAATTGAGTCGTATTCTCACAACACGACCATAATTCCTAGTCAACTGAATTTAGTAAATCAATGAAATCGTTTGCCTTTGGGTTTGGTTCTTCTTTGATATTGTGTAAATTTTCTTAAAATGAATGACCGACAACATCATAAATCATTTGGGTATAAGGATTTTCAGTTCCACTAACCATAATTGTGTTAGAACCAGGCTCCCCAATTTCAAATTCACCCGCATTTACTAATGAGTTGATTTCATATCCCCTAGAGGTTGTACAAATTAAAGGCCCCCCATGTCTAATCCAATCAAAATAATTTGGCACAAAACCCTTTTTCAAAAAATGTAGATGGACTTCATCAGTAGGAAGAAAATAAATATGCTTGCACTTTTTACATGGACATCGGATTTTAAGACCATCCATGTATGCAGGTTGAGATCGTGCAAATTCAATAAAACTTTCAACTCCTTTATCAAATTCAACATTAATAAAACAATATTGTGTTAATCTTCTACACATCCAAGATCTATCAACGTTACTCATGATTGAAGAACTGCTGTTAAAAAAAGTTTATTTTCTAATTAGAATTAAGTACAATTACATTAGCGCAACATATTATATTAATACTCCAATTGCATTAAAAAAAACTTATGTGATATGGCTTATCGAATATCAATTCGTATTTTGGAATGGAAATGGAGGTATTTTAATTTCGTAGACAATATGAACTCAACTTGTACATTTCTAATTGGCTTTTGGTTTAGTAGAATTTTAATTGGGAAGACCTTAAGCTACAATACCAATACCATTTATGACATTGATGTAATGTTGCCTTAACTTTTAACAAAGAAAATATGTACATTATTAGGTAATTAAATAGACATTTATTTTATCTAACTCATACTACCATTAATTTCTTATACGTAATTTGAATGCAAAACTTCTATTAGGTATTTTAATGAATAGTTAGATGGCAATTTTTTCAATGCGAAACCATAAAAAGAAAATTTGCACATCTATTTAACATAAATTAAACAATCTCTTAAGTACAAACAACCAATAACATTTAATGTTTCTAATGATAATAAAAAAAAGGAAAATTATGTAGCAGAACCTATTGGAGGCAGCGCCAAAATTTTGATAGCTAGTGATCACTCTGTCTTCTCAGGCAGCAAAGATGTACTTTTGTATGTTGGTGGTCACTTAATGGTGATGTGGATGATGCAGGCTAGGAGGTATAACACAGATGAAAACCAATTACATGATAAATTCAAGGAAAAAAAACCTGACACACACAAACGAGGCAATGGACGAACCTGGTAGAGGAAGTGGATGGAGGCGATAACAATGCGAGCACTATAGGCGACTATGAGTTAACGATCATTATAGTCGATAGTGGTGAGGTGGCTTTGATGGAGAGAGAGACGACGGTGGCAGTCGATAGAGACTGTGAGAAAAAGAAAGAGTGGAGAGAGAGAGGGTGAGAAAGGGGGGAAAGGGGAAATCTAATTTAGGGATTTAAGCAAATTTTATCGATGGAAAATTACTGATGAAAAATTAAATTTTATCGAAAAAATATAAACTTTACAGATGGAAATTTTTCTTCCGTCGATAAATGCTAAATCGATAAACATTGTCGATAAATACTTAAATTCCTTCGACAACTGGAAATATTTGGTGAAGCTTTGTTCCATTCTATTGGTAAATATTGCCGATTGAATACCAAATTCTGTCGGTATTAAAATATTTACAGATGGTAATATACATTCCGTCAGAAAAACATTTTTTTCTACACAGATACGATGAAATGTTGCATTTGGTAGGTAAATGACTGGCGAAAAAATATTTCGTCGGTTGGTCAAAAATATTTGCCGAGAATATTTGGCGCCAGAATTTATGAACGGATTTTATTTTTCGTCGCTAAATTATGTCGTTAAAATAATTTCCCTCCATTTTTAATGACAAAAAAATTCGGATCTTTTTTCCATCGCAAAATAGTTTTTTGCTATGCCTTTACCTATGGAATATGTATTCCGTCGAAAATGACTGATAGAATTATTGTCCGTCAAGAAAATTTCTTAAGCAAACAACAATTTTCTTGTAGTGAGCTCTTGATGTGAGATACCTATTGCATGTAAATGTGTTAATACCTAAATATCTCTAGTCACAATACCAACAAGACAGGACATTATTAATACAGATATATAAGCATGTGTTATACTTCTTGAATGGTTCAAGCAGCTGTTCTCATAACTGTGATCACGGAGATGATAAAAGCTTCCATATGGATGCTTGTTAGAAAAAGAAGTACATTGGAGACCTACTAAGAGAATCATCACATAGATATTAAATCTATGTTAGTGCGGAATCTCGACATAGCAGTGGTGTAAGTATCATCGGACTTGAGATCACCAAAGTTATCTTAAGTGATGAGTGATATACGTTTGACTTCATAACTGCTCACCTTTATCAAGGGATGAACATAGTTTGGAGGTTGGATATATCATGACCTACTTAAAGATAGTTGAGTGATCAATAAAGGATTCATCATTCTGGTTATATTATGGAGTTATCTCACAAGTTCAATAATACCATTGTTCAGAGAATCTCTTGCTAGAGTAGAATGCCAAGGTGGATGAGATCCATAAGACGCATTTTGAAAATAATGGTTAAATTATTAGAACCACTATATTTAGGTTTATATGAGTTAATAAAATCTATACTCAAAACGTAAATGGGATAAAGTAAGGTGAAAGGAGTAAATGCACGATAATTGTTCTATGGAAAGGTTCAGTCAAAACTACTTGACTTTTCTGTCACTTGGATAATCATGATACTTGATTAGAAGCCTCTTATGATTTGTACATCAACATAAATAAATATTAATTAGATAATTAATATAATGTTTTAAAGAGTTTAAAATCATGCAATTCAATAATTGCATGTATATCTGTACTGCCAAGTGGACTAAAAATTCCAATGGGTCATACACTTATAAGAAAAGGGTAAAATGGTGAACAGTATTATGGATAGAGGAAATAAAGAAAGAAATAATTAATTAAAAGATTTTAATTAATTATACATGTATAGAAAAGTCTGTAGAGCTTTCTGCACATAGTTTGAAATAATGGACCAGACTGGTCCATTCTGATCCTAAATTAATTTTTATTGGACTATAAATATTATATGAGTAAAATAATAATATTATATTAATTGAAAAATTAAAAATAGGCCAAGAATGAAAGATATCTGTGCAGAAGCCTACTAGCGTGCCTTTTGCGCAGACAACAGATAAAAGGCCTTAATGGCCTAATTCTTAGCCCAAGTTAAATTAAATATGACCCATAAGTTTTTTGAACCTTACATAATACATAATTAATTTGGTTGGATTTGGAATCCATCTAGATAATTAAATCAAATTCTGCACAGAAAGGCACAGTGTTAAGCCTTATGCGCATGGCAAATTTTGAATAGGCCAGGACTGGATTTAATTAAGCCAATTTAATTAATTAATTAATTAATTAAGAGTTAATTATAAGTTAATTTTGTAACCTTTTAAGAGTTCTAATCCTATTATAGTTATGCTTTTAACTTAGAGAATAAAAGCAATAGTTGAGTGAGAGTTGAACTGAACAACAGAAGAATCAGACTTCCTCTATTACTCTCCCTCTTTTGGCCGAAATTTAACCACTAGTCTTAGTGAATTTTGATTTCATTTGCTAATCCATTATTGGTTCATTCTACTCTTTTTTGGTGTGGAAGATCATTGGAGGTGTTGGCTAATTGGACATTGTGGTTTGTGACAATTCGATGCAAAGAAAATTCAACTGTTCAACAAAAATCAATAGGTGATTTTCCTAACAATTAGATAACTAATATAATTTCATAGCAAGATCTAAATTATTATGATTAAAATTTTTAATTGTCGCTTATGTATGTGATGCATGTAACCATATAAACCTAACATGGTATCAGAGCCAGGTTTTGCCATGAAATTATATTTTATTTATTTTGCAAAATAACTTTCTATTTATGAGTCATTTATTTCATGAATATTTAAATTTTGATTTTGATGTTCATGAATATTAGATTAAGAAATAATGATTTCTGTAATTGTGTGATTAAAATAAAAAAGAGGGAAAAATCGAATTTTTGCACTAGAGAAAAACTATATGCTCAAAAGAGGTTCTTCTGTATTGCTGCTTTAAATTGATTCTAATTTTAACCCATAAAAATTACTTTGATGATAATTTATGATTTTAATAAGTGATATTAAACTATAGGATCAAACAGAATCAAAATCGGTTAAGTTTTGCATGAAAACTAGTTTCACTGAAAGGTTCAGTAAATTGTGTTCTTTATTATTTCTTGGTTATAACAAAATTTAGACTTAATTTTTATATACGTAAGACATATTAAAGTGTTTTTAATTAATTTTATTAATTAAAATGGGCTTTAAATCAATTGGATTGAAATTAGTAAGCTAAAACTAGTTAATGGGCTTAATTGAGTTAGCGGGCTTGGTTTAAATTAGTAGATGACTTTATGGGCCTAATGAGCTAATTTAAATTAATATTATAGATCGTAATTAAGATTATTAATGGATTTTAGGGGTTGGAGTGGGCTTGGTACACCCATGGCCCATTCCCAAATCCCAAATGTTCTAAATGCACAAAACCAGTTTATGTGTGAACACTTAATTAAAGTTTATGGTGTGGATTCCAGTCCACCCATAAATTTTGACCCAAATTGATTTTTAGTTATTTTAATATGATTAATTAATTAAATAATCAATTTAAAAATTATTTGGATTGATGATTAAGACAAGAACACATGCAAGCAAAAAGTTTTCTAAAGTGGATAATTTCCAAAAATGGAAATAGTTTCCTAATTTGGATAGTTTTCTAATTTAATCACACTAAGACAATAGCTCAACATATTTCAAGAGTTGAAACAAGAAAGATATACCAATAAATGGCTTTGATTTGATGCATTAGAATAGCATAAAAGGGTGTATGTTTGGCATAATGGATAGTTATGGAATAAGCCCAATGTGATTGAACATATGCATTTTGGCCTATGAATACTTTCATGTCCCTTCCAACTTCTTTTGATTTGTATCTTTTTACTTGTGATATGTAATAAGATTACATAGGATAGATTAGAAAAGAAGACCATAAGCAAGGAGCAATATGGGCAGGATAGAGATCCATGGAGAAGAAGATGTTGAATTATTTTCTTTCCATGTAAATCATGCATACTACCTAGGTTTAACCTTTTAATCTCCCTTTTGGCTCAAAGAGGTCAATGTAGTATAGTCCATAACTATGCCATATTTGTATGCTTATATTTATGCGATAGATATAGAAAGCAAACCAATGTATGCCACCCATATATGATGAGACCAAATTAATAAAATCTCTCAAAATAATACTAAGATATATAAGCTTTCCATTAATTGGAAAAGAACTAGAAGTCTTTATAGTATGGGTTATTGACCAAAGTCAAGTTTGCAATATATCGAATATGTTTAAATCCAATTAATGGGCCATCTTAGCTAGCCCATTAGCTTGTTGACCAAAGTCAAGACTAAGGACCCAAAATATACCTTAATGGTAATAAGGCATGTTTAGGATGAAATAGAAACTAAAAGTGCTCAAATTAGCGATGGTTGAGTCGAAAGAAAGTAACCATCATTAAGTTAAAAGTTTTGGCAAATTTGAAAATTTCTAAATTGAGACTTGTATGCACAAGTAATATTTCATTAGTGGGCTAAAGTATTAATAAGAGTTTAATATATGCCAAAGAATGATTAAAATATAAGCTAAGGACCAAAAGTGATATTTATAAAAGTAACCAATGGGAGCATGACATATGTTAGTTTTATAGCCATATAAGTATATAAAGTGAGAATGAAATAGAGAGGGATGGCATTTTTTGGCTGAAAATTTCCAGCAATTTCCTTTTCTTCATCTCCTCTTTTATTTGTTAAATTGATACTTAAAGGCACAAAGTGAATCAAATTGATTTTCTAAACAAATAAGGTAAGTTTTAGTTAATATTTCTTCTATTTCTCTCTTTTATATTTCTTTAAGGTTGGAATTCTGAATTTGAGAATAATGGTGACATGATTCCTAAGATGAATAAGTGGAGGATTTTAACAAGATTAATAAAGGAATGTAGAAGGTTTGATTATAAAGGAGCAATAGGAGCTTGGAGAAACAAATTGGTGCACATAAGAGGTTTGAAAACTTATAATTCCATGCATGTGTTAACTTTGGATTTTGATGTATGATATGAGTTGAACTAGATGTGTTTATGTTGGAATGATGTATAATTGATGAGATTTTGCATGGACAGTGACAATTTGTACATGAGAAGGTTGTTGGTGAAAAACTGTCTTAGGATTCACTTGACCTTGTTGCGGTTTTAAAGCCATAATTTGAGCATAGACCTTTAATTGATGATTTTAGTTAGAAAATGACCTTAAGAAATAGGCCTACAATTGTTATGAGAACTCGTAAACTGATTTGGCCTGCAGATTGCTTAGATTTAGCCTTGAAATTATAGACCTGATTCTGTTGAGCCATTAGGAGCAGTGGGTGTTCTTAATAGCATATCTCCCAATTATAATGTCTAAATTAGGTGATCTTTGTGCTATAGTAAACTTAGGACATAAGCAAATATAGAAGACATTTTTTCCCATAAATGTCATTTTTTAGGTGAAAAATCCCAACGAAGTTTGGACCTAAAACCAATCCTGCTCCAGTAGCCTACCAAAGCTGGATTTTGCTTTAGTTCTAGCTTTGGCAAGCTGCTGCCCCACTAATTGTCCTGTTCCAGCAGCCCATCAAAGCTGGATTCTTCTTCGCTTCCAGCTTTGGTAAGCTGTTGCCTCACTTGTGCCCTGTTCCAGCAGCCAACCAAAGTTAGATTCTGCTTTGCTTTTAGCTTTGGTAAGCTATTGTTCCTTAAAGAATTCATCATGAAAATTCTTTCCAAAACACCCGAACTTTACTTGAAGTTCCCAAAACTTATCCAACACATATATAATATTATAAAATGAGTATATGAATGTAGATTTCTTGAAAATAAATGTAAATAATGTTATGGCATAATGTGTTAACAAAGGAGTTATATGCATACTTAATATTTAACCACCGAATATAACTTAAAATGGCATGGCACGTTATATTAACTGTACATGATGAATGTATGTTCACTTATGATCGGTTAATGACATGTTACAAATTTGTCATAAATGCTTATAAAAGAAATATGAACAATAATGATACGGTATAATATGTATTAGTCATATTAGGTTCATAGCTGCCATGTTAATTACTGGCATTATTCTGAATGCGTGAATCGTCCTCCGGAACATATATATGTTGATTTTATTATTAAAGTACAATGAATATACAATGGGTTTACTAAAGAATTTTGTTTAACGGTATTACTCTTGATTGAATAGTATGAGTTCTGAATTACCTGTATTGATTAGATGACCATGTATGAACATTTGAGAGCATGATATGAGTTCATATCCATATACTATAACTGCTAGTAACTCTAAAATAATACTAGAGTCTACTTATAAACCTAAGTCGTGGATAGATAGGTATACCTATAGGGAGCCTGAGGCAGCTGCAATTTATCTCGACGGGAATGCCTATTATTCATCCCTACGGGGATGCCTGTTATTCATCCTTATAAGGATGCCTATTATTCATCCCTATGGCGATGCCTGTTTTCTCATACTTATCCACATCCATAGGAAAGTAGGTGACTCTTGAATTGTGTAATATGTTCTATTCTGAATGTGACAAATGTGTGACATGGTTATGAATTTTATTTACAAGTTTTGATTTGTGCAACATATTCGATCCTGGAAGAAATGAACATATGATATGTCACAAGTTATATCTACAACTTGGTAAGATAAAATGTATGTAATTATATATAGGCATGTTTGTAATTATTATTGATGTGTGTGTTGTGGATGATTTTGATAGATAATGATATGATTTTTGATTCTCTATATATAATGTAAACGGTTAAATTGTACAAAGTACTCTAAATATGTTAGAGAATGACGTAAGCTCTAAATTCTGATAACTTATTTGTACTGCAAGCAAGCAATATGGTCTTTGATTCGATAAAAAGTCTTGATATCTAAATTAATGAGTAATATATATATATATATATATATATATATATATATATATATATATATATATATATATATATATATATATATATATATATATATATATATATATATATATATATATATACTGGTGATTATAATTCTGGCTTGACTTATGAACGTGATCATGATGGTGATTCTTGTATGGTTAATCAATAAATTATGGAAATAGTGATGTAAACAAGAATGATAGGCTTTGCATGATTACTGTGGACAATAGTAAGTAGATTTTTGTGAGCATATATAATTGGATCTTGCTATGACTTGTCTGTTTGTTTTGGCTTTTAAATATTTATCTTTATCTAAGTATTAAATTAAGTAGGTTTAATACTTGAATGAAAACAAAGACAAGATAAAGATCAAGATTGTGGCATAGTTAAGTAAATATATAAAAGAAGCAATACGAGTATGCATGACATGCTAATTATGGTTATGAGGATTCAGTATAAAATAAATTATGGGCATGAAAATGATCTATGGAAATTAACAAAGAACATAATAGAATTGCAGCATATGGGTTTTTAGACTTAAATATACATGTATATACAGTTGTAACATATATTTATGAAAGTAAATTAGGAGACATACTAAATGGTATGTGAACATATGTGTAAAATACATAATATGTTTTTAAGCATGTTAATTGATAACATGAACTTGGATTAGTATGATAATTGCTAAAAGCGTAACACGTATATGTTATGTTTTGCAAATGAAATATAGCTTTAAATGTAACGGTTTTTGTTTATATTATTGCATAACTATATATTATTGTATATTATAATTCACATGCTTATTTGACGACTACCGTGAGTAGTCGCCCAACAGTGTATGTTTCCTACTAAGCATTACACTTAGTGTGGGTTTTTAATCCATATAGGTACAAGTGTTGGTGTCTCTCCCAAGGAGCATCTGCAGAAGTTCGGGCCAACACAAGTGTAGGAAGAAGTTTCTAATGTTGATTTTTTTTATAGGCTAAATTGTGCTGTAAAGAATTTGTAATTTGTAATTAAAGTTTGTAAATGTAATATCATTTGTGAAACTGAACCATATGTAGTATATTCTGGAAATGTATATGTAAAAGAAATTTGTATAAGGGTTATATGATAAATTTCATATGAGTAATAAGATAACAAAGTAAAACTTTAATTATGACAAAATTTGTTTATATGTTAAATACATAGTAACAATTTGATGGTAATGGCATGTTATAGTTAGTGGTATCAAAGCCTAGGTTTAGTCAATTCTAGACAACTAAAGTTTAAAAATGAGTCTATACAGTACTTGCGTTAGCCAATGCGAATGCCCTTGTTCTTCGTATAGATGATATGATAGAAATAAGAGATAGTTAAAAGTGTTAATCTGATAAATTATTACCTGCCTGTTTCGAGTCTTTCTGTATTAGTAAGGCATGAAATGCCTGTATTGGTTGTGCCGGCGGAGACTCTACTTAACGATCTCCCATATTATAGCACGAGTTATGTATAAGTTTATTTTCGCAAGGGGAAGAGGGAACAAAGGTTTAGACAGTTCTAGATTTAAGGTAATTGGAAGTAAATAAAGTAGTTTTATGACACTCTGTACACCTGTTAGCTACCTTAATGATGAGAGCAAATATTTGAACATGTTTCTGCATGGGTTTGGGCAATGTGCATTGCCATTACATGAACTACATTTGCATCATTTTGCATCCATTGCATCAACATTTTCTGGTTAATCATAATTTACATAAGATCATGTGTATATGCCTCAACTGAAAGGAAGCTGATAGGTTGTGCATTAAGCGTATTAAAGTTAAAATAGTTGTGTTAAGGAACATATGATATGAACTAAAATTGAACAAAGGAAAGTAAAGGAATTTGGAATTTGTATAAGTGTATGTGTATGGAGGTTGTGAAGATGACACTATTCTTTTAATAAATTATAGTATGGAAATGCCTGGTATCCTACCAGATCCTTTAATATTGATGTATAAGTGCTGGTTAATTCTGGTTGTTAGAAAATTGTTTGATAGAACAAATTAAGCAAATTATGAAACATTGGTGACTGGCCGTCGGGTTAGAGGGTGATAATGAATACAGTGTATAGAATATGACATGATTCTGACATAATTCGAGGAAAATAGAGTTTGTGCCTAACTTTATTGAATCATTTTATCATAGATTTGAATCTGATTCTAAGATTGAATTGTACTATGAACTCTTGAAGAAGCAGTTAATTACTAAGTTAAGCAAGTTATATCAGATGCTTCAAGAATGATAGACAACTATGATAAGTTGTACTGCTAATCTAGTAGGAAGGATTTATAATCATTATAATTGAGGTAAATAGTTTAAAAGATAAATGAATATTTGTAACGAAAATGTTTTATACTATTATGAGATTGAAAAGTGACTTAAAAGCCTGAATGGTTAAAGTATAAATGATTTAAAGACAGCTAGTAAAGAATAAGAGATAAGAAAATAAATTATTCAAAAGCTATAAGATTTGAAATAGCTGAATGTAAGACGAAAACAATAGATTGTAGTGAAGTGATAGTGTATGAAATCCCGACTGGGATCTAGATTAATAAGTAAATAGTTTAGCATCAAGAAAACAAGTACATTATAAGTAAAAAGTATGTAAGAGAATTTGATTGTAATAGGATAACAGGAGAATATGTTATGAAAAGATAGAAAGTAAAGTAAGTAATATGGAAAGTAAGGCATATAAATGTGAATAAAGTATTTGTAATGTACAGGTTATATGATTGTGTATAGAATTGAGGTATAGAAATGACTGCCATTATAGTGCACAACATTTGGATGTATGACATTGATAATTTTGAGGACGAAATTCTTTTAAGGGGAGAGAAATGTAAGGACCCAAAATACACCTTAACGATAATAAGGCATGTTTAGGGTGAAATGGAAACTAAAGGTGCTCAAATTAGAGAGAGTTGAGTCAAAAGGACATCACCATCATCAAGTCAAAAGTTTTCACTCAATTCTATCCAACACAGAGGAGTTCTGCATTTCCTTCCATACAATGCTTCATACGGTGCCATTTGAATGCTTGACTGATAGCTATTGTTATAGGCAAATTTAGCTAAAGGAAGGTACTTCTCCTAGCTGCTTTCAAATTCCAATACACAGCTTCTCAGCATGTCTTCAAGTACTTATATCACTCGTTTTGATTGTCCATTTGTTTGAGAATGGAAAGCTATGCTGAAATAAAGCTTTGTGCCCAATGCTTCCTGCAACTTCTTCCAAAATCGTAAAGTGAATCATGGATCCCTATCAGATATGATGCAAGATGAAACTCTATATAGCTTGACAATTTCATTTATACAGATCTTTACTAGCCTTACTAATGGAAAATCCATTCTCACATGTAAGAAGTGAGCTAATTTAGTCATTCGATCGATGATCACCCATATGGCATCATGTTTTTTCCTTGTGAATGGTAACCTTGTAAAAAAAATCCATAGTGATTAGATCCCATTTCCATTTTGGTATTGAGATAGATTGGAGTAGTCCTGATAGAACCTAGCGCTTGGCTTTTACTTACTGACAAGTTAAACATTTAGTAGCAAAATTCTGTCACATCCCGTTTCATGCCTGGCCACCAATAGTTTGCTTTTAAATCTTGATACATCTTATTGCTACCAGGATGCTTTGCGTAGCCATTGTGATGTGCTTCAGTTAAAATGCTTTTCTCTAAATCCATTTAATCAGTAACACATAACCTCTGCTTGTAATAAAGACAACCATCAACATTTAAAGAGAAATCACCATCTTTCCCACCATGTAACCAGTTCATGATTAGAGTTAGTTGTCCATCTTGCTTTTGGGCGGCTTTAACTTGCTGTAGAAAGCCTGGTTTGAGTTGCATTTCTGTTATGATTGCTCCATCATGTGCCATTATCAACTTAACATTCATAGCCCTTAGGGATATATACAATGTCATTAGATATTTGCATATATTACATATATTGAAGAAAATTACTTATGGTAGCTTAAAATTTACCTGCCATGTATTTTCTACTAAGGGCATCGGCCACTACATTTGCCTTTCCTAGGTGACAATCATTAAGACAATTGTAGTCCTTTATAAGTTCAAGCCATTGCCTCTATCTTAAATTAATTTCATTTTGCGTGTGTAGATACTTTAAGCTTTTATAGTTTGTGTAAATATAACATTTTTCACCATTTAAGTAATGCCTCCATATTTTTAGTTTAAATACTATCGCTGCTAGTTCAAGATCATGTGTGGGATAATTTCTTTCATGTGTTTTGAGTTACCGAGAAGCATAAGCAATTACTTTGTCTTCCTGCATAAGTACGCATCCCAAACCATTCATGGAGGCATCACTATAAATCATCAACTCTTTACCTTGTTTGGGTTGTGTTAACATAAGAACTTCTACATCAACATGTTTTTAAGCTTCTCAAAGTTTTCTTGGTATTTATCTGTCCATTCAAACTTGACATTTTTCTGTAGTAGTTTGGTCAGTGGTACTGCAATAGTGGAAAACCCCTTTACAAATCTTCTGTAGTAACCTACTAACCCAAGGAAACCTTTGACTTATGTAACATTTTTAGGTGTTCTCCACTACAGGATGGCTTCTATCTTTTTAGGATCCACTTTAATGCCCTTTGCTCAAACTACATGACCCAGAAAAGAAACTTCATTAAGCCAAAATTCACATTTACTAAACTTGGCATACAACTGTTTATCCCTTAAAGTCTGCAAGACTATTTGTAGATGTTTGTCATGCTCTTCTGGGGTCTTTGAATACACTAGATTATCATTAATAAAGACTACTATGAACTGGTCCAAGTATGGGTGAAAAATCCAATTCATTAAATCCATGAAAGCCGCCGGTGCATTTGTAAGGCCAAATAGCATCACCAGGAATTCATAATGCCCATATCTAGTATGGAAAGACGTTTTAGGCACATCTGATTCTTTCACCTTAAGATGATGCCAACCTGATCTCAAGTCAATTTTTGAAAAGATGCATGCACCTTTCAACTGATCAAACAAATCTTTAATTCTTGGCGAAGGATACTTGTTTTTAATGGTCACTTTGTTTAATTGCCTGTAATCAATACACTGCCTAAGTGATCCATCCTTTTTTTTCACAAATAATACAGGTCGTCCCCAAGGTGATACACTAGGTCTAATAAAACCTTTATTAAGCAACTCCTGCAGTTGTATCTTAAGTTCTTTAGGTTCACTGGGCACCATTCTATAGGGGCTATAGAGATGGGTGCTGTGCCAGGGGCCATATCAATGGTGAATTTAACTTCCCTGTCAGGTGGTAAACTTGGTAATTTATTAAGGAATACATCAGGAAACTCACATACTTTGGGAACATCAACTACCTTTGATAACTTCCAGTGCATAAGCCAGGTAAGCTATACATTCTTTCTTTATTAATCATTTTGCAACTGTGGCAGAGATTACATCTGATAAGAAATCTAATCTTTCACCCACTACTGTGATCTCCTGGTCATCTAGAGTCTTTAAGGTAACTCGCTTGCATTTGCAGTCTACTATGGCTTGATGTGTGGATAACCAATCCATACCCAGAATGACATCGAACTCATGGAATCGGAGTTTAATTAGATTTACGGGGAATGTGTAATTCTGTACTCGAATAGGACAATCCTTATGTAACCTGTTAACTACCACATTGTGCCCCAAAGGATTGCTCACTAGGATATCCTGATCTAGTGGTGAATTACTTAAACCCTTTCCCTGTGTAATTTAAGTTTTCACATGTGAATGAGTGGAGCCTGGGTTACCTAATGCATAACCACAATCAGTAAAGAGAGTAAATTTTCCTACTATAACATCTGGAGCATCCTGTTCTTCTCTTTCCCTTACAACATATGTGCATGTTGTTACTCGACCTTAGGCTCCCTGTAGAGTCTGGGTGGATGGCCTTCACTCCATTATGTTATGGAGTTCTTGGTGCTGAAAAATTGTGTTCAATTCCTTCCTTTCAGTAGAATTTTTCAAACTCTTTCTTCACAAATTCTCCTCCATTATCACTTCGGATCTTGAGGATATGATATCCCTTTTCATTTTCAACTTTTTTTGCTAGCTTTTTGAAAGCCCTAATGTGTCATGTTCATGTGCAAGAAAGAGTGTCTAAGTAAAACGTGAGTAATCATCAATAATCACAAATACATAACTCTTTTCTTTTAGACTAGATGGTGAAATCGATCCAAATAAATTCATATGTAACATTTTTAGCATTTTTTAGTTCAAATTTCTTTCTTTGATTTAAATGAACTTCTGATTTGCTTACCAAGTTGACATATGCTTCACACATATAATTTTTATTGAATTTAATTTTAGGCAGGCCAACAACTAAATCTTTTTTAAATAATTTTTCAATAGCATGTGAACTTGCATGACCTAGTTTTTTATGCCATAACCAATTTTGATCATCATTTGAAATTAAGCAAGTTGAATTGTTTTCATTTTCATCTAAACTTACTTAATAGATATTTCCATTTCTATAACCAGATAGAACAATGTTACCTGATTTTTCATCTTTAACTTTGCAGTCCTTTATTTCAAAGATAACTCTTCAATTTTTATCACATAATCGGCTTGCACTAAGGAGATTATATTTCAATCCCTTCACTAGTGAAACGTCTTTGATACGTGGGTTTGTTCTAACAGTTCCAACTCCAATAATTTTGCCTTAATTTTTATCACCAAAACTGATAGTCCCTCCATCTTTTATAGAGAGTTCAGCAAACTTCTTTTTATCTCATGTCATATGTGTTGAGCAACCACTATCAACATACCATTCGTTGTTCATGTTGTTCTTTAGACAAACTTCATTTTGGTATTCTTCAGCTCTAGTTTCTTCAAGATATACCAAATCAGTATTATGTTTCGTTTCTTCATCTGAAACACCCATTAGACCAGCTGCTTTCTAGTTCTGATTGCTCAGTTCTGATTTCAGATTCGTTTCAGCCATTTAAATGGATCTCTCAAGGTGGTTACACCTGTAAATAAAAAGACCAGCTCTGATACCAAATGTGAGTCCCAAATATATGATCAAGAGGGAGGGTGAATAGATCATTACATTATTTTCGTGATCTGAACAAATTAGAATACTGATAATTTTAGACATAAGGAATAAAGTTCAAAATAAATATATTTCATGCATCAAACTTAAATTAATTTTTAATTAATCTTTTCCATTAAAAACTACACATGTGGATGAAATAATTGGTGAGAAAAAAACCAGACTTTCATTAGCTAAAATAATTTAAAAAATTTAATTTCAACCCGTTTTTTCAGAACACGAATTGATTTATGGATTTTGTTCTATAAAACACGAGATAGGTATAGAACAACAATTCTAGCACAACATAAATATATAGAGCACGAATTTAAAGAGAGTAAAGGATAAAGATACTGGACATCGCGATTTATAGAGGTTCAGCTATCGCCTACATCCTCTCCTTTAAACAATCCATCTTAAGAGTTTCTCTCTTTTCTAATGTGACTCTATTTATGGGCAAGAGTCAAAAGCTTGTTATAAGTGGCTACCCCAAGTTTTTCTCCCAGGTGAAAAACTCTAAAATACTTTATCATTTTTTCCAAGTAAAATGATCTAAAACACTTAGCCCCTTTTTACAAAAGAACCCAAACACTTACTAGTTTATTTTCTTAGGTTCTACCAACCTAACCTCACAATTTATCTCACAAATTTATCAAGCCTCACTAGCATGATTACAATAGAAACTATAATCACATTGAGGAGGTGTAATCATGTATGCATATGAAGGAATGAAAAACTTGCAAACAAAATGAAGCTCAAAGTAGAAAATATGTTTTTCACTATCTCGATAGAACACTCCAATTGAAACTCTTTTTATACCCAAAAATAATATAGTTGTTGGGTGTGAACAATATTTCAAAAATATTTCCACATTTGAAGAGATTTAATTTATGTTTCCTTATATAAAAAATTAGTTTGAAAATTATTTCAGAATTATTTCTTTCATTTTTCAAGGAAACATGTATATGGAAAAATTGATTTTTAAAAGAAATAAATCCAAATAAGTTAAGATGTGATTTTAGAAAATATTTGAATACGGTAAATGTTAAATCCAATTTGAAAAATATTCCATAATTTTTCTTTCCTTTTTCAAAGAGACATGTATATGAAAAATTAATTTTTGGAAAGAAATAAATTTAAATAAATTAAGATATGAATTTGAAAAGATATTTGAATACAGTAGATGATTGTAAGTGTGTGAATTCTTAGAATTGATTTTACATATATTTCTTAAAGAAAATTAATCAACAAATCTCGTTAGGTCTGATGTAGCAACAAATCACCACTACAAAAAAAATCAAATTAGCGAAGAACATATTTTCGTCGCTAATTAGCAATGAATTAGCGATCATTTTCAGAATTAGTGGTGAAAATCCATTTTTCCAATCTGGTGGCAAGTTTAGTGACGAAAAAAGTAAATAGTCGCTAAATATTGGCGGCAATTGATGGTGTATTTTTTGTGACTAAATTAGCAACGGTATTATTTGTCTCTAAAAACTATTCATTTTTCTATTTTGAAAAATAATTTTGCAATTATATTGTAGTCGCTAATTGATGTTTAAATTTACCAATGGGAATATTGGTTGCTAAATTTGGAGGCAATTTTTTGCACTTTTTTGTGACGGTTTTAGCGATAAATTTTTGTTGTCGCTAAACACTACAAAAAAAACTTGAATTAGCGACATATTATTTTGTCGCTACGCAATTTACATTTTTTTTTAATTATGAAAACAATTTCCAGAAATTGAAGTGATACTTTAACGATAGAATAACGACAAAGAATCTATCGCTATTTTTTTTTATTGAAATACATCTAATCTTGAAATTATATAATTAAAACAATTGTAAACAAAATTTAATAATTTTTTAGTACTTTCATTGATTAAAATAAATCTTTTTATTATATTTTTTTTTGCTTGTAGTCGTATTATATTATGAATTTTATTTTTAATTTGTCTAAAATAATTTTTTTATTATCCAATTATTTAAAAAATTTAATGAAAATATAGATGGGTGAACTAAAATTAATATCAATAAAGAAATTCATTAAGGAAGATGTGTTGATATTATTTTCGGGTTTTGAATTAATAACTTTGACTAAATGAATTATATATCTAAATAAATAATGAAATTAAAATAAATAAATTAATATATGTATGTATATATAGATAAAAAAAATAACACGATAGAAAAAAAAATTTGTCGAATGTCAACTTTAGACTCGAAAATAGTTAAGTGTCGGCTTTGATTAAATAATTAAATCATAAATAAAATAAGTAAATAAATAAATACTTAAAAAAAGAAGAACACAAAATTTAAAAACAAAGGAAAGGAAAAACCCATGAAAGAGTAGAGAGGCAAACAAAAAATGGGAAACCAGGGAGAGAGAGAGAGCGTGCAATGGAGAGGAACCCCTGTGCCAGAGATGACCCGACGGTGACGAACCTACGCCCTTTGCTACTACGACTAACCCTGTCGCCTTCTTCCCCGTTCAGCCCTCCGATCTTGCAGCCATTCCAGATCTCTTTTTCAAGAGAAAAATTAAAGCTTTTTTCTCTTTTGCCGGCCACTTCTAGCATCGGGTGGCAACACGAATGGCACAGGTAGATTCCTAAAGATGAGGCGCTCCTCCTTTTACCGCCCGATCATCCTCACACGTTAGCAGCAAGGAGATCGAAGATGGGTATGTTGAGAGCTTTCGGTGAAGATTCCGGCCAAACCACGTCATGTTAGGGCATGTGACCAGCACCATCGACCCCCGACGAAGTCAACTTCGTCCAAGTGCTCTTGGTTTCACGCTGGCGAAGCTCTAGAGCTCGACACACAAATAATAATTCTTGGAAAATTACTTGAAATTGGAGGAGAAATGGCTCTAAATTTGGTAAATACTTCTTTAAAATATATATTCTCCTAATTGTCAAGATTATTTATATATATATGCACATGTATTAGAATTAGAGGGAAATTGAGAATTTTTAAGTATTCTGATTATTGTGGAAACTCGGGTTAATTTCCACCAAATTCACCTCGAACACTATTGAGCGGGTAAATAAATCGTAGACGATTGTACTGAAAAATCACACAAGGTAAAATTCCCAGGAAAGACTGGAGGGGTCACAAATGGTCCCACTTAAAACCCAATCTCCTTAGATAGAATTTTCCTAAGTAATTTAATAACACAATAATTTACTAATAATATACCCGACAATAGCTATTAAATAGACAAATAAAGAACACTAAAATTTAACGAGGTTCGGCCAATTATGCCTACGTCCTCGGACACTTCCAAATTATATTTCACTATTTCAAAAAAATAATACAAGTGAAATATTTATTAAAGAGAGAAAGAATTATTGCCTTAGGAAAGATTGGCAATTTTTGGGATGGAAAAACTAAACAAATGAAACTTGCTTATATAAGTGATCAAGCTTCCTCACTTCTTTAGAATTCCCGATGTAGGATTTTCAATTTAAGTTGCCAAATTAATTTGTCAACTTTGTGAGCCAGAAAGTCAACAAATCTCCACCTTAGCGAACTTCACATCTTCAAATCTCTCACAAAATTCTATTTTAGTAGTGTCACCAAATGCGCTTCAAAGCGCCCAATTTCAACTTTTAACAATATTGATCAAGCCCAAACAATATTGCAACTTGACTGCAGTCACCACTTTTATGAACATATCATCAGGATTCTCAGTGGTCCTAATTTTCTGTATTGTTACTCCACCTTCTTCCAGAACATCTCGTATAAAGTGATAACGAACATCGATATGCTTCATCCTTGCATGGTAAACTTGGTTCTTTGCCAAATGAATAACACTCTGACTATCACAATGCACTTTGATACGCTTCTATTGAACTCCTAATTCACCAAGCAACCCTTGAAGCCAAATTGCCTCCTTCACAGCTTCTGTCACTGCCATATACTCTGCCTCTGTAGTGGACAAAGCAACTGTTGACTATAAAGTAGACTTCCAACTAACTGGTGCCTTCGCAAGAGTAAACACATAACCAGTAGTTGATCGCCGTTTGTCCAAATCACTAGCATAGTCGGAATCACAATATCCAACTACACATTGACCATCTTGATCATTTCACTGAAATGCCAAACCAACATCTACAGTGTTCAGAATGTACCGCAGAATCCATTTCACAGCTTGCTAATGCTCCTTTCCAGGATCATGCATATACCTGCTCACAACCCCAACTGCCTGTGAACTATCGGGTCTTGTAAACACCATAGCATACATCAAGCTACCAACATTATTTGCATATGGTACTTTTGCCATGTATTCTCATCCTGCTTCATTTTTTGGAGATAAAGATGCACTGAGCTTGAAATGAGGAGTAAGAGGAGTACTAACAGGTTTTGACTTTTCATTCATGCCAAAACGTTTTAGCACTTTTTTCAGATACTGTTTCTGAGTCAAACAAAGTCTCCCCAATTCCCTATCTCTGCTTATCTCCATACCGAGAATCTTCTTGGCTTCACCTAGATCATTCATTTCAAACTCCCTGTTCAACTGAGTCTTTAACTTCTCAATCTCTATCAGACTCTTGGAAGCTATCAACATATCGTCAACATAAAGAAGAAGATATATGTAGGATCCATCTTGTAGCTTGCGCAAATACACACAATGATCATATTTGCTTCTTGTGTACTTCTGCCCCATCATAAACTTGTCAAATCATTTGTACCACTGCCTCGGAGATTGTTTCAATCCATACAATGATTTTTCAAGCTTGCATACCATATTTTCTTTTCCAGCAACTTTAAATCCTTCGGGCTGAACCATATAGATTTCCCCCTCCAAGTCTCCATGTAAAAATGCAGTTTTTACATCCAACTGAACTAGTTCCATATCCAATTGTGCTACCAAAGCCAACAAAATTCGAATGGAGGAATATTTTACAACTGGAGAAAAAACTTCATTATAGTCAATTCCCTCCATCTGAGCGTAGCCTTTAGCCACTAGACTTGCTTTATAGCGAACATCATCATTGTTAGGAAATCCATCTTTCTTTGCATATACTCATTTGCACCAAATTGCCTTCTTTTCCTTCGGGAGACTAGCTAACTTCCCATATGATTCTTATGAAGGGACTGCATTTCATCATTAATGGTTTTCCTTCACTTCTCTACTTTTGAACTTTTGACTGCTTTATTATAAGTGGTAGGAATGTCATCATTTGCAATTTGGAATGCGTAAGCCACCATATCAACATAGCTAGCAGGCTTTTTAATTATCCTCTTTGGCTTACTTAATGCAATTGATTCAGGTTGCTGTGGAGGTTCTTGGGTTAAAACCTGTTCTTTATCTAACTCCTCATCTACCATAGGAGTTTCTGCATCTGCTTCATCATTTGCTGAGCTAACAATTTTCCTTTCAAACTCCACCTGTTTTAGAGTACCATCTGTCTGCTCAACACTTTCATTTGTCACCTTTCTCAATATGGTAGATTCATCAAAGGTAACATCCCTACTGAAAATTATTTTCTTTGATTCTGGGCACTAAAGTCGATATCCTTTCACACCAAAGGTGATTCCCATGAAAATTGCTATATTTGCAAGTGGATTCAACTTCGATTCCTTAATGTGATAGTATGCAGTGGAACCAAACACATGTAAGGAATTATAATCTGTAGCAAGTTTTCCAAACCATTTCTCCAATGGCGTTTTACCACCAATAGCACTAGATGGTAAGCGATTAATGAGATGGCAAGCATATGTAATAGATTCAGCCCAAAATTCTCTGCTCAACCCAGCATTAGACAACATACACCGAATTTTCTCCAGCAATGTTCGGTTCATACGTTCTGCCACCCCATTCTGTTGTGGTGTATTTCTGACTGTGAAGTGTCTGACAATGCCTTCATCTTCACATACTTTCATAAATGGATCACTCCTATATTTCCCGCCATTATCTGTACGGAGATGCTTGATCCTTCGGCCTATTTGAGTTTCCATCATCTTTTTCCATTTGAGAAAAACTCCTAGCACTTCATTCTTAGTCTTCATAGTATACACCCAAACTCTCCGGGAAAAATCATCAACAAAGGTCACATAGTAGTGTTTTCCTCCCAAAGAAGTCGCTTAGAAGGTCCCCACACATCAGAATGAACATACTTCGAAATACCCTTGGTATCGTGGATTGCTGTTCCAAATTTCACCCTTGTCTTTTTCCCTTTGACACAATGCTCGCAAAAATTCAATTTGCAAGTCTTAACTCCTTTCAATAATCCTTGTTTCACTAAGAGATTCAAGGATTTTTCACCTGCATGCCCCAAGCTCATATGCCATAACTTGGTTGCTTCTAACTCCTTTTCACCAGTAGAAGCTACTGCTGTTATGCCAATAACAGTAGTACCCTGGTAGTGGTACAATCTGTTATTCTTTAGAATTCCCTTTAACACCACAAGTGCACCAGAGATTATCTTCATTACTCCGCCTTTTGCTCGTACCTCGAAACCCTTTTCCTCTAGAGCTCCTATAGAAATGAGATTCTTTGACAAACTGGGCACATAATGAACATCCTTTAGGATTCTGATTGATCCATCATGGTTTTTCAAACGAATGGAACCAATCCCATGTATGGTGAGAGAGACATCATTTGCTGTATAAACAACTCCATATTCTAGTTCTCTAAATTCATAGAACCAATCCCGATTAGGACACATATGATGACTGTAGCCTGAATCAAGCAGCCATACACTAGAAGAGTTAGTTGACGATGTAACAGCAAGTGAGAAATCTGAGTCTTCATCATTACACTCAGCTGCATTTGAATCTACAATAGCCTTTCCCTTATCAGGTTTGCCTTTATTCTTCAGCTTAGGATAATCTTTCTTCCAATGCCCTTTTTCTCGATAAAAGGCACATTCGTCTTTGCCTAATTTGGGCCTCAACTTCGATCTCCCTTTCTTTCCTTTAGTCTGGCTCTGCAACTGACCTCTCACTACTAGAGCTTCTGTAGCCCCACTTGTGCTTTCTTTATTGTCTTTCTTTCTCAATTCATAACTGTACAAGGCAGCATAAACTTCACTAAGAGTCACAGCAACCTTACCATGAAGTAGAGTCATTTCAAGAAACTCAAACTCCTCAGAAAGGAATCCCAACAACATCAAAGCCAGATCTTCATCTTCAAATGTCACATCCATATTCAATAAATCAGCAACTAGCTGATTAAAACTGGTGATGTGATCATTTATTGTGGTACCCGCAACATAATTGAAACGAAATAGTCTTTTCTTCATGTGGAGCTTATTCTGATTGCTTTTTTTCAAGATTTTTTCCTCCAGTGCCTTCATCAATTTACTTGCAGAAGTTTCTTTCGAGAAAGCATACTTTTACTCTCTAAAAAGGCACGATCGAATTGTACGACATGCCAAATGATTAAGTCTATTCCATTCTTTCTCATCAACATCATCTGGTTTCTTTTCTTCAAGGGCAATGTCTAGACCTTGCTGAAATAGAGCTTCTAGAATATCACTTTGCCACATGCCAAAATAACTCGTACCATCAAAAATTTCCACCGCAACTCTTGCATTTGCCATCAAATTGGACGATGAAGAAGAAGTGGATGGATTTGTCATTTCAGCTACAATTACTATTCAATAGCTATCGATGCGGAATGCCAATAGCCCAAGGAAAAATCTTTTCTGATGTGAAAGATCAGACTACGCTGCAACCACAGAGCATATTAAGAAAGAACCTTGGCTCTGATACCAATTGTTGTGAAAACTCGAGTTAATTTCCACCAAATTCACCTCGAACACTATTGAGCGGGTGAATAAAGCGTAAACAATTGTACTGAAAAATCACACAAGATAAAATTCCCAAGAAAGACTGGAGGGGTCACAAATAGTCCCACTTAAAATCCAATCTTCTTAAACAGAATAGATCATTACATTAAAAATTCGTCCAAATTCCAAATTGAAATTGGTATGCCATATGGGAGTTGTTTTATTTATTATTCTTTCCTATCATATATTCCATTGGTTCCAGATATTTTCATTATTTTGCTTTTTTACAAATATTAAGATAATAATTGAAATTTTTTAATTTTATAAAAAATGTAAATTTGAATTGAATAAATAATATCTGATGTTAAAAAACAAGATAGTAAAAATATTGTAAAAAATAAAAATTAATGTGCAAATAAAGTTAATATAATAAATTTTATTTTAATTCTACAAACCAACATTATAAATGGAATTTTTTTAGAAGAAAAGGCTAAGATTTATATGAAAGGGAGTAAGTAAATGAGATGGGAATGTGGTATAGAGGCCAACTGTGATAATTGATTGACAGTATCTCTGGGCACCATCGAAAATTAATGCCTTTGACCAATTATTATAAAAATAAGAATTAAATGTTAGAAAACGGCAACCTATGTTGCCTTTTTTTACAGTGGGTCCCCCCTCATCATCACGTAAAACAGGGCATTTTGGTGTCAGAAAATGGCAATCTAGGTTGCCATTTTTTGACGTGGTGGGTCCCATTTATTCTCTTACCAACGCACAAAATGGTGTCGTTTTGCACGTTGAAAAACAAAAAAATAATAAAATTGTCAGAAAACGGCAACCTAGATTACCGTTTTCTAGCAACACTAAGTTGCCGTTTTTTGACACACCAATTTTCTAAATTTTTTTCTTGTAGCTCCATTTTTTCAATTTTTTTGGCTTTTCACGCCAAACTAAAAAAAATCCCTTTTTTTTAATTAATTATATATATTTTCTGTAACTTTTTTATAGGGTTATCAATTTTGGACCCAAGCAGATACTGAGGGAAAATTCATAATTAAAAACGTTAGAGTTGGGGACTACAGTTTGAATGCATGGGTTCCAGGTTTTATAGGGGACTACCAATATGAAGGCAAAATCAGCATTAAACCGGGTATGCTATAAGAATATTTGATGGTTCTACACTAATTATTTTTCACTATGCCTACTTCTATATAATAAGAAAATACATGCTCCTAATTTTTTAATTGATTATCTAATTAATCGCATCTCAATATGCAGGAGCAAATGTAGCATTAAATGTACTTAAATTTAGACCTCCTAGAAATGGTCCTACATTATGGGAAATAGGCATTCCTGATCGTTCTGCTGCTGAGTTCTTTATTCCAGATCCACCTACATCCCTTCAGAATAGATATTTTGTCTCTATGCCATTTGAAAAGTAATAAAATATTTTAAGCCTATTGAAATTAGCATAAAATAATAATTTTTAACTAATGGTAATTACTTTTCCGTTCAATGATCAGTTACAGGCAATATGGAATATGGGAAAGATATACTGATTTGTATTCTAATGGTGATCTCGTATATGATGTGGCTAAGAATAATTACAGTAAAGATTGGTTCTATGCTCATGTTCCCAGGTGCTTATACATACTTATTATATATATTAATATATATTATTGAAGGATATGATTCTGATATTTCAAATTAATTTTCTAGAGCTAAATTTAATATTCATGTGATTGCAGGGGTAAAGGTCAAGCACTCAATAAAACCACATGGAAAACAGCTTTCAATCTGCCACAAGTGAAGGGCAATGGAAACTACACACTCCAATTAGCTATAGCATCAGGAAGTCAATTTCGTCGGTGGTCATCGAATTTTGGGCCTTTTAACCAAATGGTCATAATAAAATAATTTGTAACATAAAAATTATCAAACTTTTATTTTATTTCAATTAAGGTAAAAATGACTAAAAAATTATTTTTTTGTCACCAGAAAGCCAAATAAACATGTCACATTATCAGTAATGTTCTAAAACGCAACCAGTCAGCATGCCATATAACCTGCGTACATGGAGAAATTGACGCATCAATAAATATATGTGTCAGGAAATTTGTTTTCCTTATTGTACAGGTTGGTATAACATGTGTACTTACTGATATGTAAATTTCTCCATGTAAACGGGTTACATGACATATTAACTGGGTGTATTATAAAAGATAACTGATAAAGTGGCATATTTGCATGATCCTCCAGTGATGAAAAATTAAATTTTCAGTTATTTTTACCTTAATTAAAATAAAATAAAAGTTTGATGACTTTTGTGTTACAAATTATTTTATTATGACCATTTGGTTATAAACTCTAAAATTCGATGACCACAGATGAAATTAACCCCTAAATGGGCTACCTGACTCGAACCATTTGGGTATCATTTGATTATAAACTCTAAAATTCGATGACCACAGATGAAATTAACCCCTAAATGGGCTACCTGACTCGAACCATTTGGGTAAAAATTTAGGATAAACACACCAAAAACAAAACAAAAATTTCAACAAATTACTCTAAAAATACGAAAAAAAAAACAAAAATACTTAAAAATAAAATAAAACTGGTACTCTACCCCAAACTCAAAATATTGCACTATCGTCAATGCAAGGAAATGAAGCACACAAAAATGTTTCTCAAAAATTTTCTCCGAAGCTATGCAAGTAGCTCATTGCAAATAATTTTTTTTATGATATTCTCAAAACTGGCCAAAATCGAACAATTACTATGTAAAAATAATAACAGTGCAAAATTCCTTCCTAACACTTATGCATCACATGTGAAACTCAAAATTGCAATGCAAAAGGTGAAAAATAAAAAATGAGCACAAGTAATTATACTTTGAAGTGCTAATGCCAAAACAATGTGTTTATCAGTTGGTGGTGTTCATGATATGGAGATGTATAATTTGGCTTAAACATGCTTTATGAGCAAAAATGTAAGGCAAAAATCAAAGTTGTATGCAAACAAAATTTTGACATTTAGCATCAAATACAACTCATCCTAATCCCATCAATTTGGGTCCTAGCAAGCATGCATTGATCTCATCACAAATCAATATAACCACTAATTTCACCACATTGAAGAACTAATGCAACAACAAAAATTATAAAGCAATAATGTTCCAAGCACAGTTTCAAGCAATTCAAATAAAACTTTGAAAAAAAAATTCAATTCAATGTTACACCCAAATGTATCAATCATAACAAGACATTTCATTCCAAAAAACCTAAAACTCAAAATCCTAACTCCCATTATGCTTCCTATCAAATGAAAATTTAAGGGACAAGTACAAACTAGAAAATTGATAAATAAGTCCAAAGTCAATCAAAATAGCAACCTCAATAACTCAACACAAATAAATATTAAATTAAGCTCAAAAGTGTGACAGCCATATGCAAAAATAGCTTAAATGAAAATCTAGCATTGGCAATTCTAATCCAGCTATGACAGTGCCATAAGTAATAAATTTCCATTTTGTTTTAGCACTTAATTCATGTCAACAAGTTCTACAATTATCCTCACAGTTCACATTAACAATTTTGAGAAGCATCATTGCACAAAAATGTTGTACAAATCAATTAAAAAGCATGAAAATTAACATAAACTATAATTGAGGCAAATAATCAAACAGATGGCGTACATGAATATTAACTAGATTTTTGTGAGAGAATTTACAATCCCAACTCTACGATTCTATTCAAATTTGTAAGATAGGCAACACACTTCAATTCACACAATTAAAACAATATAATCTCTAAGACTAGAATTAAAGCTAGATGCAAATTTAAACCAGAAAAATTAAGTACTGAGTTGGGAAAGGAAGCATACCTGAGCTTCTAAAAATTAATTAGCTAACTTTAAAAAAAAATTGAAAGAGAGATAGTGGAAGAGAGAGAGCTCTTAATGTCTACTTAAAATCTGCGATTTTTGCACAAAAGAGGAAAATCAAAAGTATGGGCAAGAAATGGAAAGAAATGCAAAGTTGAAAGTATTTGAGAATCGAGTTGTAATGTAACACCCTGATTTCTACCCTAGTAGTTTTGAGCATATGTGTGTGTGTGTGTGTCTTAGGATTTAATTGCATGATTTTATTAAGTTTTAAGGGTATAATTATATGTTAGATTTTAACTGTGTGGTATATTTGTGTTGTTGTGAAGAATAAAGGATTATAAGGAAATTTTCCAAATTTAATACACTAATTTAACTAATGGAGAGTTGAGATTGAAATATGAGAAGTGGGGATAGGGATTGACTAAGTCAATAGAAAGAGAAAATGTGAGAGAGAGGTAGGAAAGAGCATATTTTTTTTCCCGTTCTCCATCTGCTTTAGCCCCTTGTTCCTTTCTCTTCACTCATCTTCTTCCTCTAGTTGCTAAAGTTGTATGTTTGAATTGGCAAATTTTAGAGTTTGAGTAAGTATTGCTCTCTTCTTCTTCTCCTTCAGCTTCCTTATTTTCATTTGGGTGTGTATGGCTGTGTGAGGGTTTGTGTAATTTGTGTGTTTCGGGTTGTTGTAGCTAATATTCCTCCTAAGGATCCAAAAGGGAAGGAAATTGTTGGTGAAAGTTCAACTCTTTAATCCATTGGAGCTAAGGAGTTAAGGTTTGGGAAATTGCTTGATTTTTGTATATGTTCATCTTTATGTCTTTATTTGATTTCTGGAAATTAAGAGTGTAAATGTGTATATTTGTGCTTAATTGAAGTATATGATGATTAATTGAAGTGATATTATTAATTTTGTGAGTTGAATTTAGATTGGGTATGAATTTGCTTGGTTTTTGGGCAAAATTCTGAGTTTGATGAATTTCTAGATTGAATTGATTAAATTGAAGTTTTAGTTCATGATAATTAGCATAAAACTTGGGTTTTATGTTGTGTAAAATGATTTGAGTGTCTAATGATATTTGTGTTGAAGTTTGTTGGGTGAATTGCAAGTTGGGGATGGTTGAGTATGAAATTTTTGCAGATTTTTAGCAAAGAGCTGGGAAACTCGACTCTGTCGTGAGCGCAACAGAGCCCGGTCATCCGAGCTCCTAGCAAGAGCGTCTCTGTCGCGAGCATGATAGAAAGCTCGGTTGTTGAGTAGCTGCCGGGCTGATTGCTATTGCAAGCGCGACATTGACCTTTTCTACCCCATGTGCGAGCGCAACCCATGTCACGAGCGCGATAGAGGCCTGTCAGCCCTTCTTCGCGCGAGCACGGAGATTGTCGTAAACACAGTATTGGACAAATTTTGCCTCTGTCGCGAGCTCGACCGTCCCTATTTTGCTATGTTATTTTGTTTTATGCATTTTTGCATGGTTTCTCTTTCATGCTTTGTAAATACAGTTATGTATATATTATAATGTTCCTCAATATCTTTTATATATGCTCAATGTGTTTAATTATGCCTTGCCTGTAAGAGTTAAATTAGTGGATAGATAGGCATGCCTATAGAGTTATGTATGTTGCAGTCCCTTTTGTGTGCTGGACCCTGATCAGGTCACTGTTTGGGTCCTCGCGATCCTGATGTGTTTGGATCATGTTTGAGATCTCCTCTAGTGAAAATGTTTTTAAAAGGAATTGAAAGAAGTTGCCTTTATTTGTACCCACAGGTACCAATGTGTTCACTCGTTATCCACTACTCTGAGTTTGAAAGCATACCTTTGATTCTGATATGTTTGTGTAATTATGTGAATTGTTATCGTGATGATATATTAATGTTGTTATTATAGGAAATATTTTATGAATGTAAATTGAGATAAGTATGACATGATTGTACCGTATTTATATATGTGTGTGCCATATATATGTGTTTTGCCTTACGACCACTGTTAGTGGTCATTCCTATTGTGTTTTCCCCAATAAGCGTTATCACTTAGCACGGGTGTTGCATCCATGGAAGCAGTCCGAGTTTTTGAGAGTCCGATCCACAGCCATCAGAGCCAACACATTAGAGGGTTTTGTAGCCTTGTGTTTGTATTTTGTATTTTGTTCTCTGATGTAAAGCCTTTATGTTATGTAGATGATTTTGTAATACTTTCAGTTATGTAATTTTGTAATTATGTAAGGATGATATTATACCCCCTATTGTAATGAATATTTCATTATATCAATGAATGAGATTTTAAGAATTTTATTGGCCTATTATTTAAGATATAAAGTTTTAATTTACTCCGTTGCAAGGTTTTGATTATATGCCTTGGCTATGCATGTTTGTTGTGTTTGGTAACATCCTTATCTATGCGGGCACTCATTTCACTTGCGAGTGAGCTCCCCTATGTATAGGTATGGAATATTACATGTAAGCCATATAGGAAAATTAATTTTAAATTTTTACTTGAAATCAGCTTGGTTCGCCATTGAAGATCGAAAAAAATTGGCGAAATAATTTTTAATTTGAAACACAAAAGAACAAGGAAGAAAACTAGGAGTCCGATGTTTTAAAAATGAAAACAATGCTTTTTAATTGGTCTGGAACAAAAACATATCTGTGTTTTTAATAAAACACTAGTGGTAGGTCATGGAACCAATTTAAGGCATCTTTATTAAAGGAGGTTGGAAAAGCTTTGTATATAATAGCATTACCAAATGTGTGCATGTGCATCAAAGTGTTGTATTCTTACGGGTGCCTTTGTGGATCAGTTTTACCTTTATATTTGTCCATTTTTTAATGGACGTGTACTTCTTTGAGAGTATGGGTTCAAGAATTTCTTTGTAAAAGGAGGAGTCTGTGTTTCCATCATTATCAGGCTTCTTGTGTCCAAGCTTGTATTTTTTTAAACATTTTGAGCCAGTTTTGCTCGAACATCAAGTCAGAGAAGCTCGAGCGGTCCTTGTGCCATCTTACTTCCTTTGGAAATTTTTGAGAGCTCCTAGTTTTGGACTTTTGACTTGTAAGGACCTAAAATGTATTCTAGAAGGATTTTTACATGTCTAAAGTATATGGGTGGCTGAAAATGAGTAATTGGATAAATGAAATGGTTAAGTGTCTTGAGGATATAATCGAAATTAAGTGAAAAGTTAATGACATATCGGTAATTCGTTAAATTGTAACTTAAATGGATGGATTAAGAGATATTGTATGCTGATGTCTAATTTGGAGATAGTTATATGTCTAATGTGCAAAGAAACAAAAGAGGAAGGATCAAATTGGCATATGGCATAAAAATCAAAAAGGTAACCAATGAGAAGTTGACATTTTCCATTCTTGATATGCATGAAATAGTTGGTCATATTTAAGGCCAAAGTGGTAGGCCATTTGAAGGAAAAGAGAACAGCCATTTTCTTCACTTAAGCTCCTTAAAAATATGCTAAAAAATGATTCTCAAAGTGGAAAATAAGTTCAAGTGCAATCAAGCTAAATAGGTAAAGGAAAAGTCAAATTTATTTCTTTATATTCTCTTTTCTAATTAAATAAGTATAGAAAGTATAAGATGAGGAATTAATTGTGTTAATTGTAATGCAAATGACTGAGGGAATCTAGCCAAAAAGGAAGGGAGAAAAGATGTGAGAGCGGGAGCAAGAAGAAAAAGAAAATAAGCAAAAGTGAAGCAAAAAGGGGAGGATCACTCGAGGTTTGGGAATTTTATGTGTTTTTGTGTAATTGATGTTAAATTATATAATTGTATATGTGTATGGATGATATATGTGAATTTGAGTTAAGTTGTATCGATTGTTGTTGTGAAAATGTTTGAATTCGGTAGATGAAATTTTAAGAAGAAATTTTGTCCAAATCTTGTTAGACCTTTGGAGACTGTTTTGAGTATAAATTGAGTTCTAGAACTCCAAATAGCTTGATTTTAGTTGGTTTGGAAAGTTAAGACACATATCTAAATGTTTCCTAGAAATAGCCATGAGCTAATTCTGGCTTTAAGTGCCTTAAGATTGGCCAAACCAGAAGTATTTCTACTCTGGTCTGGTCAAGGAAGCAGCTTGCACTTTTTGAGTCATATTTAGATTTTTATAAGTCCAAATGATGTGAAATTGGTGCCATTAGAAAGTTAGGGCAATGAGGAACAAAGTTTAAGAGGGAACTTTGCCTAAAAATGATATTTAGACATTGGTTTTTGTTGTACAATTTGTGGTGAAAACTAACTTGTATAATCTCATTTTAGAAGTCAAAATAATAGGGGCTCACAGCGGGCACAAACCCGCGACCACCGTGAGATATGCCTTTGAAAAGCATCTTTTTGAAATCTTATGAGATTCCCTAATGTAGACACTGTGTCTTGAGCCAGCTTTGGTTAGAGTTACCTAATGAGGATAATGTTTGCTCAAAGATCGACAGAGAAAAAAAAAAGCACTATGGCTCTCTTTGAACTAAGGGTTTCAATAGAGTTTTAATGCAAAATGAAAGGGTGATAGGTTTAGGTATTCCGGACAGTTCTGGTCGTTTTAACAATAGCTTGGTCTATGGGCCTCCAAATTGGGTGATTCCAAATTTAGGTAAAACTTAAGACCTAGAAATACAACTTTGATGAGTGACCAAAACTGAATTACATTCATAAGGTACCCAAAGTTAGGCTTGAACATTAGCGACCTGAATCTGTCCCCTATTTTGGACCTTTATGTATTAATTTGGGCATAATTTCCACTATAGAACTATTTTTAGGGTGAATATAATTTTTTTGGAAACTAGACTCATATTAGAGAAACTTTCATGAGGAAGTATGACCTAATTCTCTCTAGATTATTCCCAGTAATTTTTCAAAAACAGGACATCAAGCCAGCCTCTAAAGGATACTCGGGGAATAGTTTATAGTATTTTTGCCATAAATCCTATTCCATAAATCCAAATGAGTTGATTCTTGATTTTTTTGAAAGCTAATACATAGGGGAACATTTGTTAAGCGACACATTGGCCTAAAAATGTCATTTTTAAGGACAAAAAGAGGGATACATTTTTGACTGGAGAATCTACAATTTGCGCAGATTTTAACCTCCTGCTGGGACGGCTGTCCCTCACAAGAGGGATGCCTATCCCTCATGATTTGACAGCTAATTCTCGCGATTTTAGCAGCTAAAATCTTAAAAAATCAATCTAAAAGCAGATTTCATGGGATTTTAAGGAGATTTTCGGGTGTTGAATTCAAAAAAGGTATTTTGACCTTAAAATGTGATTTTGTTAAGGAGAAAACCTAGGAATTAAGGGGGTTTCCTTGAAATTGGTTATAAAAAGAGAAGGGAGATCAAACCTAAAAGGGGAGGGGGGGAGGGAAGGAAGAAGAAAGGGGGAGATGACAGCCAAGAGAGGAGAAACTAAAAAAAGAGAGAAAGATAGAAAAGAAAAAAAAGAGAAGCCGAGAAAGAGACCAAGAAAGAGAGAGGAAACCAAAAGCAAATCCAATGAGAGCCTCAAGTGCTTGCAGTCTCTTAATTTTAAGTCTATAAATCTGAAAGTGACATAAAAGGGTTTGCACCTAAAAAATACTATTCATTGTCTTATTCCTCTATTATTTCTCTCTCTAGAATTTGTGATTCCATGATTTTTTTCTTTTGTTGCCTAAATTATATTTATTTTGAATATAAATGACTTTTCGGGTGATTTGTAACATGGAGCAAGCAAAAAAAGAAAATTTCATTTTGATTCAAAAGAGCAAATATGGTTTTTTGCTTTGGTGACTCATCCCTCTCCCCCTATTGTTTTCTTTTCTATTCTTCTTCATGTATTTTGTCTTGTTTTTTTTAGTACGTCTTTTACGTGATTTTGCATGTCTTCTTCGCTTGGTTGGCCACTGTCCCTTTGCATGTGTTTTTGGTTAATATTTTTTATTTCATTTATTTGGTTTTCTTTATTTTACATAAGTTTTATTTCATTACTTTTTTTTTTATTTTGTATTTTATGAATATATCTTGCATGTCATGATTATTTATTTCTTATTTGCATAATATTGGTTCGTAATAAACTGTTTAGAAGTATTAAGTTGAATATTATTATTATTATTATTATTATTATTTGTTAAATGTCTTTTTGCATGGCTTTTCTTCTTTTTTTTTTTCCATTGTTTTGCATGGTGCTGTTCATGTATGTCTTTCCTGCTTGGCATGTTTTCTTACGTAAAACTTTTTTTTATAAGCAGTTGAATATTATTAAGATAGAGGGAACAACTAAAGACACAGAGAATAGAGTTGCTCCCGACAGGCCCAGGAGCAAAGCACCGAACTATGAAGTCTGCCTAAAGACAAAACTGCAATGTCATACAACCAAAGGAAAAAAAAAATCAGAAATACCACCTTATAAAATAAGCGGCTCTAGGAAAGCCCAAGAATCAGGTACCCAGTAAAATAAAGGTAACAGAGAGCCTTGCCAAAACTAGCAGCAGAAATCCATTTGCTCAGAGTTGAATCCCAAATTCAAGGAGATCAGAAAATGCAGGAATGTAACAAAAATTATAGTTCTATGACAGCAACAGCCCTCATTAAAGTAAAATAAATCAGATTGATATGCCCTTTCATAGCCATATTCAAACCCGATGCAGCAGCCACTTAACCATTTTTTTTAGCAGAAAATATAATTGATGACAGCATAGTACACTCAAAAGGAAGATACATAATATCCCTTCAAGATCTTGCCACTGATAAAATAATGACCCTAGCAATATAGCAAGAACCAATTCCACACCAAACCAAGTATCAGATGATAGGGACTAGCACAGGTCAAAAGAAAACAGAAAAGTAAATCAATATCATCTCAAGATGAATCCCAGCAACATATAAGCAAAGGAAGATTAGCTGACCAACGAGAAGATTTTGCTATGGGAAAGAACAACAAGGACGTCCTACAACCAATTGCAAACTAGACACCACCACGAATGAATCAAAAGTGCCACAACTGTTACCTCAAAAAACTCCCTAAGATCAAATCAGCCATGCCACTAAATCATCCAATCGATAAGCACCTTGTTTAGCAAGAGCGTCAGCAAAGTGGTTGCACTCCCTTCTTCTATGAACTTCTTTGAGCCGAGAAGAGTTATTTTTGATGTCATTAAACACATACCCCAACTTCCAAGGTTTGTCTACTACAACAGCAGATAACCAAGATACCACATTCAGAAAGTCCAATTCAAAACACACCTGTGACGCACGCCGAACCCCAAGAGGCCACAAATGACCTGCTTTTAAGGTATTCGAGAGAGGTTCATAACTTGTAAAGATTACAAGGGCGTCTATTTTGGGCAACGAGGAGGTGTTTTGGAGTTGCCACCCAATAAAATATTGGGAAAGGTCCTTTAGCCTCACTGAGCCAAAAACAGCTCATGTGTGTCTATTTTGGGCAATCAGAGATATTTTGGAATCCTCCTTCCAATAGATTATTGGAAAGATTTATCTAATCTCGTGAAACCTAAGACGATGCATATACGTCTATTTTTGGCAAGCCAAAGATATTTTGGAGTCCCCACCCCAATAGAATATTGAGATGGTTCGTCTAATCTCGTGAAGCCTAAGACGATGCAACTTGGGCCTATTTTGGGAAGCAAGAGATATTTTGGAATTCCCTTTCCAATAGAACATTGGAAAGGTTCATCTAACCTCGTTGAGCCTAAGACCAGAGAGAGTTTAGGACTTTCCATTTATTCATACCTTGATTAAATTATGATTTGAGTTTTGAATTTAGAATTTCATCCCTTTTCTCATTTGTTTTAATGCAATAATTGAAGCACAAGTCAATCTTGTAATGAAAGCGGTAAATAAAAGCAAGATTAAAATAAAGTAAATCAAAAATACAATAGCTTACAAAAAAAACTAGGGGCGGAATACAACCTCCATTGTAAATGAGCAAAAAAGGAACATACATGAAGCGGGATATTCGATTAAGGCTGAGGACATTAGTCTTCGCATGCATATTTAGAGAAAAATAATATTAAAATATTTATTTTGTTTGGACAAGAAAAACAGGACATTGGTCCTATTTTATTTAAGAGAATCCCATTTATTTGTAAAAATCTTTAGTCATTTTTACATTAGCGAACTCAAAATAATATTTACCATAAATAAAAAATGAAACTTACAATAAAAGGAGATAAGATAAAGAAATAAACCTGAGTAATGTCCTCAAATCATCTCGGTATCCTCCATTTTTAACACCCCAAATCCAAGAAAAACAGTTAAACTCACAAGAAACAAAGAGCATGTTAGTATGATAATAAAGCAATAGAATAGGCATGATAAAATGAATAAAGATAAAAAAATCTATAAAAAAATTCATCATGGAAAATAAGAAAGAATAAGGATGGAAAAGGGGTAAAAAATGTAGAAAATGAGGGAGAAAGGCTCAGGGATGGCCTACATCGTGCGAGCGACAGTCGTCCGTGGGCCGATCGACAGGCGGAGGCGGAGTTCCATGACGGCCTGTCGCTTGGGTAAGCGACGGTTGCCTGTGGATCCTCTGCCCTTCGGTCATCCCTGGCTTAGAAAAAGAGAAAAATTCTGATTAAAATCCAATTTTTGCTATTAAAATTACCTTTTCGCGTGATTGGGAACAAGTAAATTAATATGAAATGAAAATTGAATTAGAGATTGATCCAAAATATTTACCCTCGGAATGTTACCTTTTGAAGGCGAATGTCGCGTGATTTCTGCCCTTGAATTCTACAAGGATTGATTAACAATGTGCAATTTCGAGAAATTTTTACCTCAAAACTGTATTTTTGAAATCAAGTCAAGAAAAGAAAATTATATTTCTCCTTCTCGATAGTTTGAAGCAATTATAAATGCTAAAAAAAGGGTTAAACCGAGTAAGAATGAATTGATTTCATTTTCTCGGATTCACCTTAATTTGAAAGAGATTTGATGAAAATTCTTAATGAAAAATAAGAAGAAAAATCTTCTCAAAATTCTAATAAGAAATCTTCAATTTTTGAAGCTAACCCCCAAACAATGATCCTTAGCTCCCTATTTATAGGTTAAGGAAAATAACTCAAACTCTTTTAAATTTTAAATTTGACTTTGAAAAAGATTTATGAAATCAGAATCAAAATCGACTAATTTGTAGAATACGTCCAAAATCAAATCCAAAATTTAAAACCATTTGAAAAGATTTGGAGAATATTTTCAAAAATCTTGGAAAAAAGATTTAGAATCCATGGGAAATATGGGAGAATCCCATGAAATATCGCCGCAGATCCTCCACTAACGGGCGTCGCTCGGAGTCCGACGAGCGTCGATCACGAGACATGCCTGATCTTTCGTGCGGCGGGCCACTTCACGAGAGACGGGTGATGCGGACCCAGTTGTCGCTCGAGGGGGATAAGCACCTCTCGGGCGAGTGACGGGCATCGCTCTCGCGAGAGATGGGCCCACACATGCAAGCGATGGGCGTCGCTCCGCGAGAGACGAGCCTTTAAGCTCGAGCGACGAGCGTCGCTCCCATGAGAGACGTGCCCGTCCTGAGCGAGTGATAGACACTGCTCGCGTGGGGGGAGACCGTCTTTTAGAATGAGCAACGGGCGTCTCTCTTGACCCACGAGTTTCCCGTCGATCAACCAAAATCAAATTTTTCCCATTGATGAATCTTCAATCCTTGTGAATTCAAAGGGCGAAAGCCCATAAATTTTGTCCATTTACTCGAAAATGGGTATTGATATCTTCATCGGGTAACTCTGTTCTGGACTGTCTCAGAACCCGATGTCTACAACACCCTACACTCTGACTAACAAGAAAATCAGTTGAAATTTGAAGGGCTTTTTGGACTGCAATAAATTCCACGACAGAGGAATTATTCACCCTAATATTGCATGAGAACAGACATATTATTATACCAGAAGAGTTTCTAAGCACTCCTCTGATACTCGCAAGGCCCAAATTTCCAATTGACGAACCATTCGTGTTCCATTTCACATATCCTGGGTTAGGAGGGGACCAAAAACTTACAGGCCTGGGGATGCGATAAGATTGCAGCTTTTTAATACCTTCAGCTGCTAAAATAAGATTCTGCCCTTTTAAAAATTCCAATTCCTAGTGAGAGTTAATCCAAAAGGAGGCTCAAGCCAAACTAAGATGAAACAAGGAGGTAGAGCTGATTAATTTACCAGAGAAGATCACAGCAATTCTCTCTAGCCATATAGGCCAAATGCAAGATAACAGGATGATGCTCCAAACCTTTTGTTGAATGGGGCCTCTTGCAAAACAAGACCATTAAATCACCAGATCATTAAACTGTTCAGGAATGCAAAAATCATAACCCCACCATTTGATGATTTTATACCACAAAGCCGCTGAGACTATACAGGTGACAAGAAGATGATTGATATCTTCATCTGATTTATTAAACTTGGGGTAGATAGCGTCATTAGGCTGCATAATACCCCTACCCACCAAGAAGCTTTTTGTGCTGATCCGGTTTAGAAAGCATAACCAGAATAAAAGATCTATCTTGGGTGGCGCCAACTTTTTCCAGAGAACCGATGAGTAATGCTTCAGATCAGTTGAAAGAGTTGTGAAATTAGATAGAAATAGACTTGCCGATTTTACAGAAAATACCCCATTTGAATCGTGCACCCATATTTTCCTGTCCATTTGTCCCATTGAAAGAGAGAAGGAGTTAATCAAAGATTCTAGATCAGCTAGCATCTCCTGTTCCCATAACATGAGGACCCTCCTCTATTTCAACTCCCAGTGCCAAGTACCCCTTGACCATTTTCCACATTCCTCCACTAGAGCATCTCCCAGGAGTGAGATTTTGAACAGTTGAGGGAACCTAAATTTTAAAGGTTCATCCACAATCCACCTATCGTACTAAAACAAGCAAGCATCTCCCTTGCCTACATCTACTGCCAAGCAGTTCGAGAAGAGGGGGGAGGATCTGATCTTATCGATGTCTTTCCATACCGAATAGGCATTCTGTGTAGCAATAGAAGATGGGACTAAGCAGTTTTTAATTCCATATTTCTTAAAGATTAACTCCTGCCAGATAACCTTGCTGTTTGGTTGTAACCTCCAGTACCATTTAAACAAAAGGCAATAATTCCTATGAGAAATACAACCGATCCCCAGACCTCCAAGGAACTTAGGGTGCTCAATTGCGCTCTATTTCACCCTACAAAAAGAGCTCTTGCTATCATTACCTCTTCAAAAGAAGTTCCTCATTATAGAGTTTAGGGACTTAATGATCCCAGCTGGCATCTTAAATAACAACATATAGTAGATAGGAAGGCTCATCAAGGTTGCTTTAATTAGAGTGAGTCGACCAGCCAGAGATAAATATTTTCCCTTCCATCCAGCAAGCTTGCCTTGAAAGTTATGAATCACCAAATTCCATGTCTCTATTTTCTTTGGATTTTCCCCCAACGGTAGAACAAGATACAAGCAGGGCAGATGTTGAATATTGCACATCACGAGATTACCACAACTTTCTAACTATTCCTGCCCAACATTAATTTCGATTAAGGAGCTTTTATGGAAATTTACTGCCAACCCCGAGATCGCTGCAAAGACCCTAAGAACTCTCTTTATCTACTGGATGCTCTCTATTTTTGATTCTAAAAATATCACCATATCATCCGCATATTGAATTTGAGTGATAGCTAATTCCTGAGAGGAGACTGGTAGTGGGTTCAAACCTTTCAAAAGGCTAACCTCTTTTGTCTTATTTTTTAGGACTGAAAGGCCTTCAGTAGCCATGATGAAGAGGAAAGGAGAGAGGGGGTCTCCCTGCCTAAGTCCTCGAGAAAGTTGAATTTCTGGGGTTGGGGAGCCATTAACAAGAACTGACACTTTTGCGGAGCCAATGCACTTCTGAATCCATAATCTCCATTTTTTTCCAAAATTCATGAGTTCCATTACTGAGCTGAGGTAATCCCAGTTAACGGAGTCGAAGGCCTTATGGAAATCCACTTTAAAGATGACACCACTTCGATTATAGCACTTCAAGGAGTGAACAGTCTCATTAGCAACCAGAACACCGTCAAGAATTTGTCTACCCTTGATAAACGCACACTGCTCTTCAGATATGATCTCGCCCACCACTTTCTTTAGTCTGTTTGCCAACAATTTCTCAATAATTTTACACATGCTGCCAATCAAGCTAACTGGGTGAAAGTCTTTAAGCTTATCTGTCCCCACTACTTTGGGAATAAGAGTGATAAATGAGGATGAGGCACCACTTGGAAGTATACCATCATCATAAAACTTCACCACCATTTCGAATATGTCAGTCCCTATAATATCTCATGCCTCTTTGATGAAGGCAAAGTTGAAGGCATCCAGTCTAGGAGCCTTAGAGCTATCATAGCTCCAAACCGTAGCTTTGACCTCTTCAAGAGAAACAAGCAGCTCCAGAAAATTAGCCGACGATGGGGAAAGCTTCTTGAAAGAGTTTTGTGGGAAGATAGGCCTGTCGTTGGAGCTGTCACTGTAAAGATTCTTAAAAACTCGTGGACTTCCTGCTTGATTCCCACAGGGTCTGTAACACCCTTATACCCAAAAATGATGCGGATACCAGATGTCACAACACTGTACTAACAAACACTACAATGCACTCGATAATTCTGTAGAAATTTTTTTTTCATCAAAAATAAACACATATACAAAAACTTAACAGTACACTAACATACAAATCACATGCTTCTACCATATACCATTGCTTCTCTTAACTGCGGTCATATACATGCCATGCCAATCCTTCTATCCCTACTGTCGATCATTTCTTCTGTTGTCTCTACATCTTCAGCCATGTTAAAACTATCATAACCTGCGTCCATTAACATTTTATGCGCTGAGCATTAAAATGCCCAGTGGTGTATACATATCCTAAATTTTTCACACTAATACTACATGCATGCACACAAAAACATATTTCTTTACTTGAATTATGAAAATATTAATTTCTAAGTCTTTTAGACAGTTATTACATACTCATACATCAATCATTATCTCTACCATTGTCATTATCACTGTAATCACTTTAGTCATTAGTAATGCTATTGTCAATATCACTATCACTTACTTTGTTAACTTTTATGATATATCATTATTGCGTTCTTTCTATTACTTTGAGGAGCAACTATGTTAACAATTCGTAATTATCTTATAAATATATCTATTAGTTTTTGTTTCTGTAACTATTTTCATCATTTACTTTATCCTTTTCATTTCTATTATCAATGTCTTATTATGTACACTAATAATCTTTACCATTTAACATTTTGTTCGGTTTGTCAATTAACAATCTAATTTATAAATAATCATTTTTTATTACTTTATCTATGTTAATAACCTTTGGATTCTTCCTCTTTTTAACTTATATACCAAATTACGGTCTAAACTTGAACATTATATTGTTTACTGAATCACTTATTAGATAGTCATTGTTTACGATATTAGGGACACTGGTTTTCCATTATGACTTCCTTTATGTTCTTAACACTTTCTTTACTCTTTACATTACACTAACTCTTTGCATTAATAACTTTCACTATATCCAATCTTTCATTAGGTCACTTAACTTTAATCAATTACGAGTCGTATTTATTCTCGAATAGTTAACACTATGATTCAAACACTAGCTTACTTGAATACTTATTATTACATCATTATTCTTTTATTTCTTTCTTAATTAATACTATTTCTATTATTACTGACATTGCCATCACTCCTATTATTTACTCTAGAGGTTCCATATCAATTAATCAGGTTTTACAATAATTTTAACAATTAACTAATCCAAATTTTACATTATTGTTATTTTTGTAGTTTCATTATTCATACGTAAAATTATTTTTCAATTTCATTCACTTATATAATTAGCATTATAATGAGTCTAGAAATTTCTTTTGATATTAACACTTTTCCTATTAAATCACACTACAAACTATTAACATTACCCTTACATTTATTATCTCCCATTATACTTAATTTAAACACTTTTAATATTCTAATTTAGCAAAACACACAATTAATTTCATCAATTCTTTATAAACTATTATTCAATAACCCTGCACTATAACTTAATTCACTAAGCCCCCTTTTATAAACTCACTATAATTTAATTCACAATTTAATCCTCTGTATTTATCACAAGTACAAATTTACTTTTCTATTTTACCTTATTAATATTATCATTATTAATTACATTGTTGGCTTTATTAATTTCTGTGTCATTCCCTAATTTACCAATATATATCCAAAATCAATGTTTCCATAATTTCACTTAATAGCAAATTTTCTCATTACTTTACATTTAAGTCCTAACATTATATTTAAGTCCCTACTTGATCACTTATTTATAGTAATGCCATTAATTTACCTTTTAACCCTCATTGCCACTTATCTATAATTATATCATTATCTTAAACTTAATTAAGTTACACCCATATCCATAATCATTATATATACATCCATTAAAAACCATTATACATCTAATAATTATTCATTCACTAATTGTCAATTACACATTTATTTCTTACATTATTGATTGATTTCACTTTAATCTCTTAATTAATCTTAATATTGTAAATTTACAATTTGGTCCCTAACTTTATATAAATTTACGATTTTACCTTTAATAGTCTCATATTTACAATAGTGCCACTAACTGATTCCATTATTACCTTAATTTATTATTTGGTATGCAAATTACCATTTAGCCCTTACCATAACATTTTAAATCAGATTACACTTTAGTCCTTATTTTATCCTACAATTCCAATGTTACCACTGCAATTTACTATAATTACAATTATGCCACTAGTTAATCTTAATTTTACTTTAAATTTATTATTATTATTTTCTATTAAATCATTAACCATATTTAGCGAATAATTTCATCAATTTAATTATATAGTCACTCATTAAATCATATTATTCACTATTTACATTTTAATCCTTTCATTAAACTTACCATTTCATTATTTACTTTTAAGTCCTTATTCTTTTTCCTTAATTTCCAAATATGTCCTTAACTTTTCTCATAATGACATCTATGTCCCTACTTCTACCATAATTCCATCCATGTCCCTTCTTTTTAATAATTCCATTTATGTCCTCATTTTTCACTTAATTACCATTATATTCTTAATTATACATAATTTATAATTTTAACCTTTCTTATTCTTATTTTTCACTTTTACCCTTTTTAATTATTCTTAATTGCAAATTTACCCTTCATTACACTTAAATTCTATTTTTAACCTTATAAATTTACCAAATTAAATTTAGGTCCCTAATTTGCCACTTTTACACTAAATTACCATTTTAACCTCATATTTCGTTCAAATTACCAAATTACCCTTATCATTAACCTCATACTTTTTACCTAACTTTATCACTTTTTACCGAATTAATATCAATTTACCATTTTACCCCTAAACTTTCCATTTATTATATTTTAGTCCCATTTTCACTTACTTTTACATTTATTACTCTTTTAACCAATTTTATCACATAACTTCCATTATGCCCCTAGCATACACCCAATAAAAAATCTACTGACCGGATATGCGGGACATGGATCCCACAAGTCCACTATACTATAGAATGATCCCCAAAAGAATCATTCAACACTGCAATGCACTATACTGAATACTGAAATCATTGAATACTGCACTGAGATAGACCGTGATTGGTATATTAATAGTGAGTCGTCATGAATCATACCGCGGTGTGGAATCCCTATGGCTAGCCAATTATATCCTGGGCTAGATTTTACTGCTAGATCACTACTAAGGGCAATATAGCATTAAAATTTACTTAAATTTTACATTATGCCAATATACACATTTCGGCCAAGACATCATTTTCACTTATAATTTTACATACACACTCACTTATCATTATTTTACCATTTTATGCCATTATATGCATTCAAACATCAAAATACACTATATTATGCCAACATAACCAATTCGGCCAAGGTACACATTTTCCACTATGATTGTATTTAATTTATTTAATCACTCAAACATTCTATTTACACGTTATACCCATCATAAATACCATTTATATGCCATAATTATCAACATACCCTAATAGTCTCTTTATTATTCCATTCGGCCTAACTACCACTTATGCATTGTATTCACTTTTCTTCAATTTACTCACTTGATGAGTTAAATCTCATGTTATACACATCATTTGCATCATTTATATGCAAGGTAAACCAAAATACATTAAAAGTTCCCTTAGTGTTCAATTAGGCCTAGGTTAGGTTTTCCATACCATGTTTCTTTAATTCACTTTAAATACATACACATGCTTATTTTGTCCCACTAATCATGTTTATCAAGTTAGATTCAATTATACATGCATATTTCACATACTTTATGCTTAAACATAACCTAAAATCAAGCATCCTTAATGGAAAAAGAAGGATATTGTGACACACACCGAACCCCGGGAGACCCCGAAGACCCGCTTTTAGGGCTTTCGAAAGAGGTTCATAAAAACTTGTAAGAAATTATAAATGCATCCATTTTGAGCAACAAGGAGGTTTCTTGGAGTCGCCACCCAATAGAACATTAAGAAAGGCCTTCTAGCCTCAGTGAACCTAAGACAGCTCTGCTATGTCCATTTTGGGCAAGCCGGAGGTATCTTGGAGGCCCCACCCTAATGGAACATTAGGATGGCCCTCTCGCCTCGCACTTGGGAAAGCCAGAGGTATCTTGGAGGCCCTACCCTAATAGAATATTAGGATGGCTCTCTCGCCTCATGGAGCCTAGGAATAAGCAAGTTGGGTCTTTTTCGGGACACAAGAGGTGTCTTGGAGGCCCAACCCTAATAGAACATTGAGATGGCCCTCTCGCCTTGTTGAGCCCAAGACCAGAGAAGGTTCAGGACTTCCCATTTATTCATATCTTGATTAAATTTATAATTGAGTTTTGAATTTAGCGTTTTATCCCATTTCTCATTCAATTTAATGCAATTTAATAGAGCACATATCAATCACATCATAAAACGGTAAATAAAATTAAAATAAAGTAAATAAGAATGCAATAAATTATAATAAAACTAAGGACGAAATAGAACCCCCATTGCAAATAAAATATAAATCATACATAAAACGGGTTATTTATTAAAGATGAGGACATTGGTCCTCTCATGCATAGTTAAAGAAAATAATTTTAAAGTCATAATTTATTTGGATGGAAAAATTAGGACATTGATCCCATTTTATTAGAAAAATCCAATTTATTTATAGAAATATTTTTGTGTGATTTTTAATTAAACATGCATAAAATAAATGATTTCATTAATAATTACATGACAAATAAATTAAAATACAAATAAAGGAAAAAAAACTAAAAACAATAAAAATAATAAATCTTCGAATCTCTTCCTTCGCTTGCAAATGTGCTCAAACAAGGAAGAATAAAGATTAAAACAAAAAACACAAAATAAATTAATTTTAGTATCAAATCAAGAAAATTAATTAAACACGTAAAACAATAAATGATAAATTAGAATAAACAAAATATGTATTATAGATGATAAATAAATTAAATGACATATTAAAATAAATAAATCAACATATTAACAAATTATCACAAATAAAAACACAAAATATAATAATAATAATAATAATAATAATAATAATAATAATAATAATAATAATGATGATGATGATGATGATGATGATGATGATGATGATGATGATAGTAGTAATAATAATAATAATAATAATAATAATAATAATAATAATAATAATAATAATAATAATAATAATAATAAATAAAAGAAAATGAATAATCAAATAAATAAAAAAAACAAAGAAAAATGTCAAAAAGAATGAAATCTATATCTAAAATAACATAAAATAAATAAATAAACAATAAATATAAAAAAATCTACATGATTACTAATTAAATATGAACAAAATAAATAAAAAATAAATAAAATTAAGAGATCGAGTATAAAATGTTTACCCTCAGATTTTGGATTCGATGGAATAGAGAAGATGATTGATTTCCTTATTTTGATTCACAAAAGAGAAATAAAAATAATAAAAATGGGAATTTTATTCCAAAATAAAATTGCTTAAAAAAATAATAGAAGAAGAAATTAATTTTTCAAGAACAAAGAATTGATTTCTTTGTCTGAAGTATGTTTATTGATTAAAATTGTAAAAAAATGGAAGAAAATAAATTTAATTGCTAAGAACAAAGAATTATTTTCTTTGTTTCAAGAAATTATAATTGATAATAAAAAAATAAATCTCAAGAACAAAGAATGATTTTCTTTGTCTCAAGAAAAATTCTTGATTAAAAATTGGATTTCTAACCTTAAGAATTTTTATTTGAAGAAAAAAAAATGAAAAAAGTGTAAAGAGAATTCTTGGAGAAGAAGAGAAAAAGAAAAATGAAGATTTTTGATGCAAAATGAATTCCCCCTTTCTTCTTTCCCAAATTTTCTATTTAAATGAGTAAAAATGGAAAAAAAAAACCATTAATCAAGGAAGAAAATACGATTTTTATTGAAATTCCCTTAATTTGGGTTCAAAAAAGGAAAAAACCATTAAAAATCCCGAAAAAAAGGTGAAAAAGTTAAAGAAAATCAAGAAAAACGGAAAAAATCGGCGAAAAACACGTTTGCAGCAGACCAAGGGCGACCGACGCCTGTCGATGCTCTCGTGCGCCTGCACGCCTGCGGGCTGCCGCAGCGCGCCAACTCGGCCGAAAAAATATATATTTTTTTTATTTTTAAAACTAACTAAAAACACAATTAATTTTTACACTCCATTTTTCAAAATTAATTTTTAAAATATTTTTATCATTTTTTTAATTTTTTTATTCTAAAATGCAAATTTGACAAGAAAATTATCACTTTCAACGTTTTCGCCCGTGAAAAGACAATTTATCATCATTGGGTAACTCCGATTTAAGCTGATTCAGGACCCGGTGTCTACGAATATTGTATCCACTAACCTTATTTCCTTATCTCCACTCCTTAGGCTTGCTTTCCATAGCCTTTAACCCATGAAACAACTTCCTTCCTTTTGAAAACCTAAGGTAGTCGAATATGTTCATCAAGATTTACTCAAAATCTTGCTTCCTTTTTACAAAATAACTTCATAAACATACTCTACAAGTCTAAAAATACCCTTAGAAACCTTTAAATCAAATTATAGAACCCTAAATCACTTACCTCATTTTTGAGATATAACCTTGAACATTTAGTTTTTTCCCACTTTTTTCACTTCAAATGAGGTTTTGAGACCATTATCAATGGAAAGAGAGGCTGGATTTTACTTAGGAGGATTGGATTTGGTGAAATTTAGGAGAGAGAAATAAAGAAATCATGGAAGAATGGAGAGAACTCCATTCGGCAAAGAAGAGGAAGAAGAAGGGTGGAGAGAAACCTAAAAATTGGGAGATTTTTCTGCCTTATATAGGGGTCTTGAGTAGGCTTGGGCTTGGTTCAACCAATTGGGTCAACCCAAAGGCCTATTTAAATTAATAAGCCCATTTTCCAACCCAAAATAATTTATCTCACTTTTCAAGCTCAATTTCACTCAAAATTAATTCCTAAATTCCTAAAATATATAATTTAACCTTCACATACAATTTTAGCTCAATCGGGGACCATTTCTCGATCCGATAATTTTTTACCAGTCCGATAATTCAATTTTCTGTCTCACCGTAAAATTTATTTTTCACTACTATTTAATTTTTCATAATATTTCAAGAAAATCCATGCTTTCAGATATTTTTTCTGAAATTCACAGCTCCATTTAGAGTCAGGTCAAACTAGTCAAACCAAAGTCAACTGGTCTGACCGGTCCGATTTACTGGTTGAACCAATTTGGTTCACTTTTCATCCTAAACATTATTTTCTCTCTTAATAGCCCATTTGGGTTTCATCTCAATGTGGGTCCTTATCCGGTTCGGTTCAATTAAACCAGTCCGATTCACCAATTTTTCAATGTCACTATAAAATTAATTTTTCGTTACCAAACTGTTCTACACACTATTCTGAATCTATCTATGCTTTCAGATAACTTTTCAGAAGTCATTTACTATCTTTAAAGTTTCAGTCAAATTTCGGTCAAACTAGTTACTATTTGAATCGAACCAGAGGCTTTTCTTCAGTTTGACTTTTGGGGACCTATTTGACCACATTTTCACTCCAAATTACATCACTATACTCCGTTTAACAGGTACTTTCCAAAAGTTCAATAAAATATTTTTTCCTACTGGCTTCCCAACAAGTCATCCATCAGGTGCTTCCCTAGTCTGAGCACGTTTAACCTTTCTTTTTTACTGTCTTTTTGGACCCAATTACTGATATTTCCACTTGAAATTCGCACTATATACTCTACAGATTTCATTGATCACTACTGACCCGGTATTCAAGCCATTACAGGGTTTGTAATTGTGCCTTTTTCTATTTCTAATCTCCTTATTTTGTTATGACAAGCTCTGACTGAAGCAGCAAGGTGAAAGAATTTAGTATTTTGGTCCCCTTCATTTAACCATTTTATTCTAGACTTGTGCCTCCAAATGGATTCTCTAGCTTTCAATCTTCCCCATAATTCACTAATGAGAGAATTTCTTTTGGAAATCGTGAATCCCCTAATTACTTCATGTAGATCTTCACTTTCTAAATCACAATCTAGAGCTTCAATTTCTTCCTCAAGTTTTGAGATAACCAAATCAACGTTATCAAAGTAGCATTTGTTCATTTAACAATGGATTTTTTGAGCAGTTTTAACTTAGTTTGCATATTACTCCCTGCTGAATGCCTAATATTTGACCACCACTCGCTAGTTTTCTTCATGAATTCTGCATCTAGTAACCATGCATTTAAGAACTTAAAGGGTCTTGGCCCCCAATTGACTTTTGAGCAAGTTAATATAAGGGGGGAATGATCCAAAATGCACTTGGGGAGTGCAGCCTGAGTCATATCTTTAATACCCATAAGCCAGTTTTTGTTTACTAAGAAGCGATCTATTATGCTTTGACTCACTGAATTCCCCCAAGTGAATTTCTTGCCAATCAGAGGGACGTCAATTAGCCCAGAGCTTTGAAATTTCTTGTCTTTTCCATTTAACACGCCCCTCCATTATCTGCAGGACTAAGTATTGCATTAAAGTCTCCTCCTATGAGGATAGGAAGGTCATCATCAAAGAGAATAGCCAATTGAGCCCACAATTCAAACTGCTTCTGCTCTTCGCAAGGCGCATAAACTACTATTATCCAATAAGTTAAATTGAGTTCCACTAAATTTCCTTTAACTGCAATCCAACTCTGACCCATGCTGTGATTGAGTTTTTGAAAGGACCCCAAGCTCCATGCAATTAAAATGCCCCCACTACAGCCTATTGCATCTAAAGAAAGCCAGTCAAAGTTTTTTTTTCCCCATAGTTTTCGAACAAAAATTGAATCAATCTCCTACATTTTTGTTTCCTGAAGCAACACCATATCCAGATTTTTTTTGTCTAATACAAGAAGCCACTAGACCTCTTTTTATGTTTGATTTTAGTCCCCTGATATTCCAAGACAAGAAGATCATAGAAAGTGAAAAGATAAAAGAGACCCCAAATTGACCTCAAGAGCCTAATTTGCTTCTTCATTTCTCTTCCTTTGAGTTCTTCCAGTTCTCTCTTTCCCTTTCCTCTGTTCTAATCAACGACTCAAGGAGAGCTGCTTTGTTCTGAGGAGGTACAATACCCAACAAATCTGCCACCTCAAGAACTTTCAAGGCTTTTTCAGAAGGAGATAATCGATCCGCCACATCTTCTTTAAGAATTCTATCATTGACGTTGATGACACACCCATCCGAGATGGACTCACCAGTAGCTAGTACCGAGCCACCTTGGTCTTCTGCGTTTGCTTCATTTATAATAGGAACAACATCAACCCTTTTCTGCCCTTTCCTACCTTTCTTTTTTCTCAAATTGGGAACTTGGTGAGAGGATTTTGAGATGTCAAAAGTATAGAAGGATCAAATTCTTTTTGCTTTTTCCTTCCTTGATTTCAGACTAGACAACAGTTTTCCATTAGAGCTTATCTGCACTGCCATCTCATTCGGGTTGGCTGGTGGTTTATATCTTCTTCAATTGCCATTAGATCTAACCCACTGGGAGTGAGGTCATCAAGCACCAATGGGCTAGGCTGGCCATTATTACTGGACCCAGACTCGACTAAGCTAAATGGGGTTGAAGCCCATTTTGGGGATCCATTAGTGGGGCTCAATATTGCATGGCTCTGTTTCTTCGAATCTTGATCCTCACTGCCATGCCACTGAGATCCCCCTTCTAAAGAATAGCCTCATGACAAGTGCGCCGCAAAGGAGTTATTGTTCCCATTCAACGAGGAAGGGAATGAATTATCAGAGAAAAGAGACTTTTCGCCTATCTCAACCTTCAGTTGCCGTAACCCATCCATCTCAGTTGGTACCGGTTTCTCGACTTCCATTCCCTTAATGAGGGTTGTTTAATGACCCTAAATGGATATACGATACCATCAATTCTAGTTTTTAATACATCATTAATCGAAGTGGGGGAGGAAGTAGCTATCATGAATCTAGCTATATCAAGACACTTTTTCCTTCTTGTATTGTCATCTAAGCTAATGAAGTTGCCATATAAACAGCTTATGGTTGAAAAGAACTCATGATTCTATGCATGAAGTGGGAATCCTTCACATCTAACCCAAGTGTATCTTTTTTTGCACACATTATTCGGTTCCCATGGTTTGATCATTCTGAACCATTCACCAAGCCAGTCCAGTCTAGAATTCAGCATATGGTCTTTGTCTTCACACGTTGGAAATGTTAAGAGAACTAGATTACCCTCCATTTGCCTTCACTCATAGTTCATATAGCCTTGAGCAATCATGGCTTCTTGAATGCTGAAGACATTTTGTGCATTGTACATCCATCCAACTAAACTTCTACTCAGCCATTCCCTGTCCTCCTTGTTTACCTCATATTGAAAATTAACAGCACCCGCTTTCAAATTCCTATACGTTTCATGACGCTTCCCATCTCTACTAACCTTCTCCTATTCCATGACTCTAGCATAGGATCTTGCATCTCTTATACTAGGAAGCTTCACCTCTTTTGTCTTATGAGTATCCAAATCCTTTTCTCTGGTAAGTGATACTCCATATCTAGCTACATTAACTTGCAGTTTACTATTTCCCAAAAATGCTCCATTTAACATATTAGCTATTATCTCAATGTTCTTTGACGTGCAGAGACTAACAAAGCCAAACTTGGTACCTTTTGTACTCAATTTTTTCGGGATATAGACTCTCTCCACAGTTCCGAACCATGAGAACATTTTTCTCAGTCCATAACTTGGCCAACCTAGAGGCAAGTTGTCAATGAATAGCTATCGGTAGAGGATTCATTCTTTAGACGCTCAACCTTTGGAAAGGGCGCATCACTGAATCCACCACTGTTCAACCTTTTGGGTTTCCGATCGAAAACCCACGGTGGAGCATGGTCCAGTTTGGCCGGAAGAGGGGGGAAGTTGGAAGGCTGCATTTAGAGGACCCAACTCTTACGTAAAACTTTGGCCTTCTTTTATTTATTTCTGCATGTTTCCATTTGCATGATTTGTATGTGATATTAAACCACCTTTTGTCCATCACACACACATATTTATATATTCATTTCTTTCCTTTATTTATTTAATCATTCGTTTTAATTGTGTTAATTGATTTATTTGTTAGCACTGTTAATATGTATTATTATTATTATTATTATTATTATTATTATTATTATTATTATTATTATTATTATTATTATTATTATTATTATTATTATTTTTGCATGGTTATTTTTCTATTATTAATAATGCATTTTTTTAATTTTATGTGCTTTATTCATTTTGCATGTGTATCATTTAATTTCTTTAATGTTAAATATAAATATAAATATTCATTTTCATTTTCTTTTATTCTATATTCATTTTATTTTCTACTTATGTATTAATTTTATTTTATTATTTATTCTTGTATTTATACTCGTTGCAATTGCTAATATTTACTTCTTTATGATTTATTTATTTTTATTACATTAATAACTAATTTTCTCAATTTATTTTGTCAATTTAATAAATCCACATGCATGTGAGGATTTCCCACCGAATGAAGATTTAGAGGCTAGGATACACGAGATTTGTAATTTCTTTTTATACTTTATTTATTTTATTTTGCTATTATTTTGGTTTGTATTTATAATAACAAAGGGTTTTATACACGTTAACTTAGAAATTCACATAAAAATTTTATACAATAATTAATTAGGCTTTTCTCAATAAAATAGGACCAATGTCCTAATTTCTTCCTAAAATAACACATCAAAAGAAGAGTTCTTGTTTTCACCAAAATAAAATCTCTCATTCCGATTTTCCTTAACAAAATTAAAGGAGCTCTTCAATTTTTGTAAATGAGGATACGGGAACCAATTTTCTCATCTTAAATGAATTTCCTGTTTTATGTATGATTTACTTTATCTTATTTGTTGGGGTTATATTTTGCCCTTTTCTATTGTAAGTTAATGCATTTATTTATTGTTTATTTATATGCTTAAAATGTTTTTAATTGTGTGAATCGAATGAGAAGAGAGATGGAGATTTAGTTTAAAAACTCATTTATAAACTTTAACCAAGGTACAAGTAAGACTGATATCTCGAACTCTCTCTAGTCTTAGGCTTCATGGGGTTAGATGAACTTTTTCAATGTCTTATTAGGAGGCGACTCCAAAATACCTCTTGTTACCCAAAATAGACACATACTGTGACGTGCGCCGAACCCCGGGAGGCCCCGAAGACCTGCTTTTAGGACTTTCAAGAAAGGTTCATAAAAATTTGTAAGAAATTACAAGTGCATCCATTTTGGGCAACAAGGAGGTTTCTTGGAGTCGCCACCTAATAGAATATTGGAAAAAGTCTTCTAGCCTCAGTGAGCCTAAGACATCGATGTTATGTCCATTTTGGGCAAGCCGGAGGTATCTTGGAGGCCCCACCTTAATAAAACATTAGGATGGCCCTCTCGCCTCGCACTTGGGCAAGCCAGAGGTATCTTGGAGGCCCCACCCTAATAGAACATTAGGATGACCCTCTCGCCTCATGGAGCTTAAGACTAAGCAAGTTGGTCCTTTTTCGGGAGACAAGAGGTGTCTTGGACGCCCCACCATAATAGAACATTGACCCTCTTGCCTCATTGAGCCCAAGACCAGAGAACGTTCGGGACTTCCCATTTATTCATACCTTGATTAAATTTATAATTGAGTTTTGAATTTAGCGTTTCATCCCATTTCTCATTCAATTTAATGCAATTTAATAGAGCGCATACCAATCACATCATAAAACGGTAAATAAAATTAAAATAAAGTGAATAAGAATGCAATAAATTATAACAAAATTAAGGGCGGAATACAACCCCCATTGTAAATAAAATATAAATCATATATAAAACGGGTTATTTATTAAAGATGAGGACATTAGTCCTCTCATGCATAATTAAAAATAATAATTTTAAAATGACAATTTATTTGGATGGAAAAATTAGGACATTGGTTCCATTTTATTAGAAAAAACCCAATTTATTTATAGAAATATTTTTGTGTGATTTTTAATTAAACATGCATAAAATAAATAATTTCATTAATAATTACATGACAAATAAATTAAAATACAAATAAAGGAAAAATACTGAAAACAATAAAAATAATAAATCTCCGAATCTCTTTCTTCGCTTGCAAATGTGCTCAAACAAGGAAGAATAAAGATTAAAACAAAAAAACACAAAATAAATTAATTTTAATATCAAATCAAGAAAATTAATTAAACATATAAAATAATAAATGATAAATTAGAATAAATAAAATGTGCATTATGGATGACAAATAAATTAAATCACATATTAAAATAAATAAATCAACATATTAACAAATTATCACAAATAAAAACACAAAATACGATGATGATGATGATGATGATGATGATGATAATAATAATAATGAATAAAAGAAAATGAATAATAAAATAAATAAAAAAAAAGAAAAATGTCAAAAAGAATAAAATCTATATCTAAAATAACATAAAATAAATAAATAAATAATAAATATAAAAAAATCTACATAATTACTAATTAAATATGAACAAAATAAATAAAAGAAAAATAAAATTAAGAGATCGAATTTAGAATGTTTACCCTCAGATTTTGGATTCGGTGGAATAGAGAAGATGATTGATTTCCTTGTTTTGATTCATAAAGTAGAAATAAAAATAATAAAAATTGGAATTTTATTCCAAAAGAAAATTTCTTAAAAAAATAATAGAAGAAGAAATTAATTTTTCAAGAATAAAGAATTGATTTTTTTGTCTCAAGTATGTTTATTAATTAAAATTGTCAAAAAATGGAAGAAAAGAAATTTAATTCTTAAGAACAAAGAATTATTTTTTTTGTTTCAAGAAATTATAATTGATAATAAAAAAATAAATTTCAAGAACAAATAATGATTTTCTTTTTCTCAAGAAAAATTTTTGATTAAAAATTGAATTTTTAACCTTAAGAATTTTTATTTGGAGAAGAAAAAATGAAAAAAGTGTAGCGAGAATTCTTGGAGAAGAAGAGGAAAAGAAAAATGAAGATTTTTGCTGCAAAATGAATTCCCCCTTTCTTCTTTCCGAAATTTTCTAATTAAATGAGTAAAAATGGAAAAAACCATTAATTAATCAAGAAAATAGGATTTTTATTGAAATTCCCTTAATTTGGGTTCAAAAAAGGAAAAAACCATTAAAAATCTCGAAAAAGGTGCAAAAGTCAAAGAAAATCAAGAAAAACGGAAAAAAATCAGCTAAAAACACGTTTGCGGTAGACCAGGGGCGACCGACACCCGTTGGTCCGCGCGAGGGGTGTCGACGTGCGCGCTCGCCCAGCGCGAGCGGCGCTGCACGCAGGTGCCCCGCAGCGCGCCGACGCGATCGAATTTTTTTTTGTAAAAAAACTAACTAAAAACACAATTAATTTTTACACTCCATTTTTCAAAATTAATTTTTAAAATATTTTTATCATTTTTTTATTTTTTATTTTAAATTGCAAATTTGACAAAAAAATCATCACTTTCAACCTTTTTGCCCGTGAAAAGGCAATTTATCATCATTGGGTAACTCCGATCTAGGATGAATCAGGACCCGGTGTCTATAGTTGCCCTCATGTTTGGGGAAACTAGTGCATAGGTGCCTAGGTGAGCTAAAACTTAGATAAAAAAAGGAAAGAGGCACGTACCTGAGGCAGCTAGCTTTCCGAACTGGGTGATGCTGTTGTTGTGGTGGTTGTCGCCATGTTGTCGGCGTATTATCTTTTGTTGAAGTGGTAGTGCCATGGTCGTGCTAACCTTCCGTAGAATGGTAGTGCCGCCATCGTGCTAACCCTTCTGAGATTTAAAGCGGCAGTGTCGTGATCGTGCAAACCCTCTGTGGAGTGGTAGTGCCATCATCGTGCAAACCGTTCTGAAGTGATAGTGTCGTGGTCGTGCAAACCTTCCCTTGAATGGTAATACCGCCATCGTGCAAACCCTTTTGAGATTTGAAGCAGTAGTACTGTGATCGTGCAAACCTCTGTGGAGTGGTAGTGCCATCATCGTGCAAACCCTTCTGAAGTGATAGTGTCGTGGTCGTGCAAACCTTCCGTAGAATGGTAGTGCTGCTATCATGCAAACCCTTCTGAGATTTGAAGCAGTACTGCCGTGATTGTGCAAACTCTCTGTGGAGTGGTAGTGCAGTCATTGTGCAAACCCTTCTGAAGTGGTAGTGCCGTGGTCGTGCAAACTTTCCTAGGAATGGTAGTGCCGCCATCATGCAAACCCTTCCGAGATTTGAAGCAGTAGTGCCATGATCGTGCAAACCCTCTATGGAGTGGTAGTGCCGTCATCGTGCAAACCCTTTTGAAGTGGTGCCCCCCTAAGAGCCATTTGGTTGATTGCCCCCTGAGAGGTCTTTGGCTGATTGTTTGGATTGATACTTGGACTAATGTCATCACTCAGCTTTTGTCTGTGTCCTCATCGAATCTTTCTTACTATAAAACTGGAAAATCGAATATGCAGGAAAAATAGTGAGCATGTACATGAAATGCATGAGTCATGCAGAAATACAAGATAAGAATTCATCTTAGTGGACTTATAGATAATAGCCAGGCTGGCTGCAATTTGCGATAGGATCGATGCCTTTTGGAGCTGCTTTTGAATTTCATGCCTTTTGGATTGCGAGGTTCTCATCTGATACCTGTAGTCATTTTTTTTAAGGTAGTGCGTCCCTTGTGGATTTTTACACTAGCTTTTCTTAGTGGAAAATGCGTCCTTTGCGGATTTTCACATAACCCCGTGCCTTATTTTTGCCTGGAATTGACCCAACCCAATCCAGCGGCTTTTTTTTTTTAAGGACAGACTGCATGTTTCCAGATTTTCACACTATGCTTTTACCTCACTTTTTCTTAGAGAGCCATTTACAGTTTTTATCTCTAACAACTTTTTTTTCAATTATAAAGGAGGTTGAAGTTGTTGGCAAAAACCTTTTCAGGAGTGATCGGCATATACTTACATCTTGGATCATGGTTGTATGAGCTTGATTTTTATGAAGGTGCCGTAGAATTAACTTCACAGCTGATAGTAGGATGAATCGACTGAAGCGTTTAAGTAGTGAGAGTAGCAGAGGATAGATAGTAGATGACTTTGATCACACAAAGTGAACTTCTCTAATCACATCAATATACCATTGCATAAATGCATGTGTTTCAATTTGATTTTATTAAACATGATCATTGTTTGGTATTAATCTCAAAAAATACAAGACCTCATCTAATCTCGGGATAGATCCTGTGAGCATCAAACTCCTGTTATCAATCAGCCCTCTTGGGTTTTCATGATTGAAGATTTTCTCTCAACCTTTTTTTTTATCCTTTACCATGAACCCTTCTTCAGTCCGTCTATGTTGATTGAACTTGCTTTCATCTTCGTTAGCTAGGGAGGCTGCTCTTCCTAACGATGGTTTTTTTTAGCATCAAAGTCTTGTTCTTGGCCCTTGTGCAAACTGGCTAAAGTAGTGAGTTTCTTCGCTTGAATCCTAGGTGTGAAAATCTGTATCTTCCTTTTGTTGGCTTTGGGTGGCTCAATTTCTTAAGTAACCTTTAAAGGTTGAGATGGGGTTGTACATTGGTCTCAAATGGTTTAAGACAAAACTATGGTTTAGGACAGGACTATGGTTCTCAATAAAATAGGAATAATGTCCTAATTTCTTCCCAAAATAACACATCAAAAGAAGAGTTCTTGTTTTCACCAAAATGAAATCTCTCATCTCGGTTTTCCTTAACAAAATTAAAGGAGCTCTTCGATTTTTGTAAATGAGCACGCGGGAACCAATTTTCTCATCTTAAATTAATTTCCCGTTTTATGTATGATTTACTTCATTTTATTTATTGAGTTTATTTCTGCCCTTTTCCATTGTAAGTTAATGCGTTTATATATTGTTTATTTATATGCTTGAAATGCTTTTAATTGTGTGAATCGAATGAGAAGAGAGATGGAGATTTAGTTTAAAAACTCATTTATAAACTTTAACCAAGGTACAAGTAAGACTGATATCCCGAACTCTCTCTAGTCTTAGGCTTCACGGGGTTAGATGAACTTTATCAACTTCTTATTGGGGGGCGACTCCAAAATACCTCTTGTTACCCAAAATAGACACATACTATGATGTGCGCCGAACCCCGAGAGGCTCCGAAAACCCGCTTTTAGAGATTTCGAGAGAGAGGTTCATAAAAATTTGTAAGAAATTACAAGTACGTCCATTTTGGGCAACAATGAGGTTTATTGGAGTCGCCACCTAATAGAACATTGAAAAAGGTCTTCTAGCCTCAGTGAGCCTAAGACAGCGCTGCTATGTCCATTTTGGGTAAGCCGGAGGTGTCTTGGAGGCCCCACCCTAATGGAACATTAGGATGGCCCTCTCACCTCGCATTTGGGCAAGCTAGAGGTATCTTGGAGGCCCCACCCTCATAGAACATTAGGATGGCCCTCTCGCCTCATGGAGCCTAGGACTAAGTAAGTTGGGCCTTTTTCGGGACACAAGAGGTGTCTTGGAGCTCCCACCCTAATAGAACATTGAGATGGCCCTCTTGGCTCGTTGAGCCCAAGACCAGAGAAGGTTCGGGACTTCCCATTTATTCATACCTTGATTAAATTTATAATTGAGTTTTGAATTTAGCATTTCATCCCATTTCTCATTCAATTTAATGCAATTTAATAGAAAGCATATCAATCACATCATCAAACGATAAATAAAATTAAAATAAAGTAAATAAGAATGCAATAAATTATAACAAAACTAAGGGTGGAATACAACCCCCATTGTAAATAAAATATAATTCATACATAAAACGGGTTATTTGTTAAAGATGAGGACATTGGTCTTCTCATGCATAGTTAAAGAAAATAATTTTAAAGTGACAATTTATTTGGATGAAAAAATTAGGACATTGGTCCCATTTTATTAAAAAAATCCAATTTATTTATAGAAATATTTTTGTGTGATTTTTAATTAAACGTGCATAAAATAAATGATTTCATTAATAATTACATGACAAATAAATTAAAATACAAATAAAGAAAAAAATACTAAAAATAATAAAAATAATAAATCTCCGAATCTCTTCCTTCAGTTGCAAATGTCCTCAAACAATGAAGAATAAAGATTAAAACAAAAAAACACAAAATAAATTAATGTTAGTATCAAATCAAGAAAATTAATTAAACACATAAAACAATAAATGATAAATTAGAATAAATAAAATATGCATTATGGATGACAAATAAATTAAATGACATATTAAAATAAATAAATAAAAATATTAAAAAATTATCACAAATAAAAAAACAAAATATGATAATAATAATGATGATAATAATAATAATAATAATAATAATAATAATAATGATGATGATGATGATGATGATGATGATGATGATGATGATGAATAAAAGAAAGAGAATAATGAAATAAATAAATAAAAAAAAAAAGAAAAATGTCAGAAAGAATCAAATATATATCTAAAATAACATAACATAAATAAATAAACAATAAATATAAAAAAAAATCTACATGATTACTAATTAAATATGAACAAAATAAATAAAAGAAAAATAAAATTAAGAGATCGAGTTTAAAATGTTTATCCTCAAATTTTGGATTCGATGAAATAGAGAAGATGATTGATTTTCTTGTTTTGATTCACAAAGTAGAAATAAAAATAATAAAAATTGGAATTTTATTCCAAAAGAAAATTGCTTAAAAAAATAATAAAAGAATAAATTAATTTTTCAAGAACAAAAAATTGATTTCTTTGTCTGAAGTATGTTTATTGATTAAAATTGTAAAAAAATGGAAGAAAACAAATTTAATTCCTAAGAACAAAGAATTATTTTCTTTGTTTCAAGAAATTATAATTGATAATAAAAAAATAAATCTCAAGAACAAAAAATAATTTTCTTTATCTCAAGAAAAATTCTTGATTAAAAATTAGATTTTTAACCTTAAAAATTTTTATTTGGAGAAGAAAAAATGAAAAAAGTGTAGAGAGAATTTTTGGAGAAGAAGAGGAAAAGAAAAATGAAGATTTTTGATGCAAAATGAAGAGAATTTTTGGAGAAGAAGAGGAAGAGAAAAATAAAAATTTTTGATGCAAAATGAATTCCCCCTTTCTTCTTTCCGAAATTTTCTATTTAAATGAGTAAAAATAAAAAAACCACTAATTAAGGAAAAATAGGATTTTATTGAAATTCCCTTAATTTGGGTTAAAAAAAAGGAAAAAACCATTAAAAATTCCCAAAACAATGTGAAAAAGTCAAAGAAAATCAATAAAAAGGGAAAAAAGGGCGAAAAACACGTTTACGGCAGACCAGGGGCGACCGATGCCCGTCAGCGCGCGGGCGCGCTGCTCCAGCGCCCCTGCGGGCTGCCGCAGTGTGCCGACGCGGCCGCAAAATTTTTTTTTTTTTATTTTTTTATTTTTAAAACTGACTAAAAACACAATTAAATTTTACACTCCATTTTTCAAAATTAATTTTTAAAATATTTTTATCATTTTTTTATTCTAAAATGCAAATTTGACAAGAAAATCATCACTTTCAACCTTTTTGCCTGCGAAAAGGCAATTTACCGTCATTGGGTAATTTCGATCTAGGCTGACTCAAGACCCGGTATCTACACATACGCATCTCTTAGGCTCCATGAGGCTAGATGAACTTTCCCGCTATTTTATTGGGCGGCGACTCTAAAATACCTCTTATTGCCCAAAATATATGCACTCATTATTTGGTCATCAGCATTTGAATGGGGGTCATCCCTTGTATATTGTGAAGTGACCAATCCTCACGAGTTTAATGAACCTCTCTCGGACCCTAAAAGTAAGTCTCCGGGGTTCGGCACACATTACACCTGGTCTCACGATGGTCACGAAACTCTAACCACCATGAGCCTTCTTGTATAATGGGTGTCATGGCCGGCATAAAAGATTGACCACTGTGATCCCCCCCCCCCCCCCCTTATTTGACCAACATTATGTTAAGCTTATTTTTATGCTCATTTAACTTGGATAGTGTTATGGATATTCAATGATATGATGAATATTTATGGAATGGCATATAAATAGCAAATCTATATATAATTTATATGAGTTGACATGATATGAATACATTTGACGAATAGAGTAACACTTAATTAAAATGTATATATGTTCTAATGTAAGGAAGGATGTTTTTAAGTAAAATATTAAAAAGAAACATAGTGAATACTATTAGAGATTCACATAGGTACCGGAAGCATTGGCAAGCTATAAGAAAATTGGAAAAGAGTTTAGGGCTATGTATGAATGAATGTGAGTGAATCATACTTAGGTTAATGGTATGTGAATATATGAGGACACATAGAATAGCCATATAAACCTTTATGTGTGTGATAAAGTCATGTATGAATATAATGAATGATTATGTAAGTGATAAGTAAGCTTTGTAATATCCACATGGTTAAAATGAGTATGATTGTAACTAGTATGATTATGATATTCCTTGAACATTGTTAAGTGATATGTGATGAGATACGCAATATGGTGTATGAACTAAAGAGAAATACAATGGTAATATGAAAAAAAACTTGTGTTTATTATGGCTTACTAAAGACTGTTCTAAGTTAACTAAGTGATAAGAGCTTAAATGTGATTAAAATGATTATGGTGTTCATTTAACATTGTTACATGATATTTAATGAGTTTATACAAATATATCTTATGAAATTATACGGAGTACTAAGATGAACCCAATAATAACATGAGTGAATCTTTTGTTCAAGCGTGGGCCATTAAAGAATGCTATTTGTTGATCCTATACTATGAGTTTATGAGAATATATGATTGTGAATATGTGTATGAAGAATATTGATTTGAGTATCATAAGAATGAAACAAATATGAGTATTAGCCTGCATTAACCGAGTCGTGGGTAGATAGGCATGCCTATAGGGACCTCTGTTGTTACAGCCTATGAGTTTTGGATCCCGTTTGGGTCCCTATGTGTTTTGTATCCTATTTGGATTCTTGGGTGTATGTGTTATTGATATTCCAATTCCCATTATCCGCTACCTTGGAAATGCAGGCAACAATTGACTATAAGAATATTGAGTAAGTATCATGAAGTACAAGTGAGTAATGAATGTAATTAAGCATATAGACCTTAACTGCATATCATGATAGATATTTAAGTAACTCGCTATACATGAATGACTATTTGGTGATTGAATAACTTATGTTTGGAAAGTTAATATGCAAATATGCACTCCATATGTATGGCCTAGTAATGAACAATTGTTATAATTGTATTATTCTATAAATGTATTACATAAGGCTAAGGTATTAGTTATGATAACAAGTAATGGCATATAGCTTTGTGTTTAATATGTTAAAAATTGATTCATGAATAACTATACATTTATTAATGTATCTATAATTTATTAAAATTGGTTTAAGAATTAAGTTAAGTATTCTAATTTGATAATGAGACAAATGGTGTGTGTTGACTTTAATGTGCACAATTCATAAACAATGAGTTCATAAATTGTACTTATAGCTATATGTCTTATAATGTGATAAATATAGATATTCAAGTGCTAATATGAATATGTCTTAAACTCATGTACATTGAATATGTGTATATGTATATGTTTGATTATATGAGTATGAAGGCTAAATTAAGATAAACATGGGCAACTAACTCTAATTCCAGTATGTTAAATGAGAGAGATATATTGAGGTGTATAAATGTCTAAAGGCATATAATGAATGAGTAGCAAAGCTTTTAACATTAAGTGAGTATAAGTGCGTGTGTGTACTAGTTATGCATGGTAGTATAATTAATTATTTTGTTAAGTATATATATATAAGTGTGGGATAGTATATATGTGCATGATGAATGTATACTTTGACCATGTATAAGTACTATGATTACAATTAATAAAATGCAATCATTTGTATAAAAGTTTAAGTATGGGTTTGATATGTATAATTAGAATGATCAAATGTTTTGTTATGATTTCTTCAAAGGTGATCATGGTAGGGAAGTTTATTTATGTGTTTAATACTTGTATATGTAATAGTCAAGTAATTTATATATGTGACTTTGATAAATGCAAACATTTATGTGTTTTGTTGACAAGTGCTGTGAGTGGTCTTCCATTTCATATTATTCCACACTAAGCTATAAACATCCGTGCAGGTATTGAAGGCAGACATGTCGCCAAGGACATTCTATATCCATCAAGGACAACGAGTCTATAGGAGTTTCTTGTGTAAATTACGTGTTGTGTATTGTAATGTAAATGCAAACTTGTATTGAAATTATTAATTCATGTATGTAATATGATCATTGTATAATGAAGCCAGTTTTTAAATATGTACGACACTTATGAAAATGTATATGCAAAGTGATGTGTTGAACTTTTATAAATGCGTTATGCGAGGGTTAGGCTGTAATGAAAGAAATTTTATAACTCCGATTTTGGTATTTGTTTTTAAGTTAAATGTGCTTAGTTCTGTAGCATCCTTAACTTGTTATGGTAAACCGGTCATGTTATGATACAGTTTACTACGTACGGATAAAGAGTGTTACATGACTGGTAATTGGGCTTTGAGCATGATTAGAGGTATCATGCATGTATGCAATTTTAGGCTTTACTAGCAATGTTGCTCCTCTGATCTCAACTTGTCTAACTGGTTGCAATCATTGCACCATAGACTCATGCCATTTCATAAACATGCAATGCATGGTGCCCATAATATCTGTGACTTTGCTCTTCTCGTTTAAAGCTTAGTCAAAAAATTATATGCGAGGTCCTGTAGGTGTTTAAGTGTTTTGGGTTTCTCGACCAGCATCATTCGCCATCATTCTCAACAAAAGCATTAAATGATAACAATGTGGATGGTTAAGAATGCTATTACATGGGTTTTTATAATGCCAATTCACTGACCATTTTTGAGAAACTTGAAAGGAGACGGTGTCAACCCGGATATAAGCTTCGATGCTTAAGTTAGATGGTGAATAAGGAACTTTTTGCTTAGCAATGGACTAAGGTTCAATTGCACACCTTTCCTTACTTAGATGATGATATTTGTAAAGTTCTAACTATGTAAAGATTTGGCTCTAATTTTCATGAACATCTTATCTATAGTGGACGTTTGAAGTTTAGCGATGTGACTAAAACGACTTTAGGAAAGGTAGAGGTTGAAGACTAACAAATACTGATTTACATGAATCTTGTCATTGACTAAGTAGACTGGTCCATGTTTAACTTTGATTCGATCTGAACTATTTCAGTCTAAGATGACTATATACCGATCAATTGATATAATGAGCATTATCAATTATTCTTTTGCTAAACTAATATTTGTGAAAAGGGGTAATTTGGTAAATTGTTTCTTTTATTATATAATATAATACAGTAAAAAAATATTATAAAACCATATGGTTATTGCAAACATAATGACATGAAGAGTACATTATAAAATTATACAACATTATTAAATACATCACCATACCATACATTATGAAAACATGAAATACAACTATCCAATCACGCTATAAGTCTTTAAACATTGAAATGCAATGTGATATGTAAACAATGTATATACCATTACTTGATTAATTTTGGCAAAACCTAATTTAAGATTTTTGAATTTTTAAAATTTTCTATAATGTATTCCTTTATAGAAAAAAAAAATTGATTAGGTCCATATACTTTAATATAAGTTAACATACAATCGTAATTAACAAAACTATAACGAGCATGTATTTCAATCGCTGTTAAAAAGGTTTATCATTTTTTTTAAAAGAATCCGGTGTGAAAAATTGTAAAATTTTAGAAGTTTAGGAATCCAATCGAAAATGAATTTTGCCAGTATAATGTGCCATTAATGGAGATTGAAATGTACGCGCTAGCATGCCATTTATAAGGGATTTCATGTTACCTCGTATTAAAGTATAAGAATCTAATTGAGAATTTATTTGATAAAGGGATCTAACATAAAAGAATTTAAAAGTTCAAGGACCTAAAAATGGATTTTGCCAATAATTCCATACAAATATGTTACACATAACACAAACGTTTAGATCGCTCTATTATATTAGCCTGTATAGAATTAGCTTTTATAATATTAGCATGTACTTTTAATCTGTATTATTATATACAGTGTTTGGTGCAAAACTGTATTAACCTATAATATTTTATACTATACTTTGTGTATAATATCATATTATATTAATTTTATAAAAAAAATTTAAAAATAAACAAAATTAAGTTATTTGTGTTGTTATTAATTTAGAAAAAAAATTATGATTATAAAATACAAATTTGATGCATACTTTAATATTTTATTACAAAAATAAAATCTAAATAAATTTTACTGTGAAAATAAGAAATAGAAAATAAGATAAAAATATAGCATCACAATGAAAAATATATATATAAATTAGTAATTTTAAAATTTGATAAACTAAAATAACAATTATAGAATGAAGCATAATGCAATTGTCCAGTAAGTTATACTATTGGACTCATGTTTTTTTCTATTTTTTTGAATTCAAAATGGAAAAAAAAAAATTTGAGAAAAAAATTTGATCTAAAAAATGCAGGAGATGAAAGGCAAAGTGAAGTTAGAAAGACACTAAAAATTTTATCTTTTTATTTTATAATATAGTGTTTATTTTATTGCACAAACCTAAGGGTAAATTGAATATTGTTTTATACGGTGTACGTGTGATAATGAGATTTATGGTGTATTATATTATTCCAAATTAATTTTTTGAAAAACCTTTCAAATGTCGTATTTGTATTACCGTACATTATATTATACTATTTCATGTACAATACAGTGAACCAAACATGATCGTGGTATATTATATAATTTCCATATTAATTTTTAGAAAATCTTTCAAATACTAAATTTGCATTGAAATGCATTTTATTATACTATTTCATGTGCAATACAATTAACCCAACATGGCTCATGGTTAGGCCTGTCAAACATGGCCCAAACCAAACAACCCGTTAAGAAAAAATTAACCCAAACCCAACTCAACCCAATAAATACTCACTTGGGCCAACCCAAAAATAATCCAACTAAATCTCAACCCGTTTAGGCATGTCTCATGTGCCCAATGGCTTGTTGCTGTCTTTCTTACTTTTTTATTGTTGTGGGTTTTTTTCTTTTTCACCCGCTTTCCCCCGATGAATAGTGTACCCAAGGTATAAATTACTCCCGAAAGCGAAAAATATTTTATTTGACCATCGAAAAATACTAGTTACGGTGAGTCCAGTAGTAAAATTTGGAGTGAAAATGAGTTTAAATAAATCTCTAAAAGTCAAAAATAAAAAAAGTCGCGGCCTGCATTAAGGGACCCCGATTTGACAAAAATTTGACCAGACTTCTAAAAATAGTAAATGACCTCCAAAAATTATTTTAAGGGTATGGATAAGCTTAGAATAATATTTAGAAACTTGATAGTGAAAAATTAACTTTATGGTAACACTGAAAATTGTTGAATCGGACCGGTTAAAATGAACCAGTCCCGAAAACGGATTCCGATTGAACTGAAAATTTTCAAATTGGTCAAGTGAGTCGATCCACATATATTGGCTCATTTGAGCCTCCACCCGACCCGTTTGGGCCACTCGACCTGTTTAGGAGAACTTTTTTATAATATTTGTTTTAGTATTCTGTTATTATATTGACAAATATTTATTGTTAAAGAAAGAGTCAAATATGTCAACTCACATATCGGCCCATTTGGACCTCCACCTAACCCGTTTGAGCCACTCGACCCGTTTGGTCCAACTTTTTTTTTAATAATTTTTTTAGTATCCCGTTATTATATCGAAAATTATTTTTGTTAAAAAGTGTGTCAAATGGGATGAACATATCTTTGCTCGTTTGGGCTTCCATTCGACCCATGGGTTAAAATTTTTAGCTCATGGGTCGATCTAACCCGCCCAACCCATTGGACATTTGACCAATTTATAATTCATATTTTTTGACCAATTTCTAGCCCGCCAAATTCTAACCCAATCCAAAGCCGCCCAATTTTCCACCTCTACTCATGGTTATTAATTATATATGTAATGGTTATTAATTATATTTGTAATGTCTTTGTGGAATAAATAGTCTAACTTTACCACGACTTAATTTTAGGGGTAAATTGTCCATTAACAAGAAGTGTGAGGCTCAATTGCAACTCTTTCCTATTGTTTTTATTCTATCTAGTATTAAACAGCACAGGAAGCAGAAGAAATCAGTCGAGAGAAAATTAAAAAACAAATGGCTTTTTTTGTGAATGCTCAATCATATGCCATGGTAGAGTTCTGATTTGTCTCTCTATATCATCTTTCTTTTTTCCCTTTTCAAGATCAAATTTGGAGTGAAAATGAGTTTAAATAGATATCTAAAAGTCAAAAATAAAAAAAGTCATGGTCTGTATTAAGGGGTCAATTTTACTCATGGTCACTCAACTTATCACTTATCGCACAAAAGTAACCGACTTTTTTTTCTATCTTAAATGTCACTGAACTTCTAATATTTTTTCAAAAAAGTCATGTTGACCGGAATCCGGCGAGAACTCTTGTCGGATTGATGACATGGCATATGACACGTGGCATAAAATAGTAAATATATGACTTTTTTTGCAAAAATATTAGAAGTTCAGTAATATTTAAGTTGAAAAAAAAAAGAAAATTGGTTATTTTTGCGCGATAAATGATAAGTTTAGTAATCGTAAGTGAAATTGATTTAGATGTAGCATTTGTTGGAGATATTTTTAAACGACATGTAATTTCTGACATGGCATGCCATGTCATCAATCCGACAATAGTCCTCACCGGATTCCGGTTAACATGATTTTTTTGCAAAAATATTAAAAGTTCAATGACATTTAAGTAAGAAAAAAAAATCGGTTATTTTTGCGCGATAAGTGATAAGTTGAGTGACTGTTAGTGAAATCAACCCATGTATTAAGGGATCTCGATTTGACAAAAATTTGACCAGACTTCTACAAAATAATGACCTCCAAAAATTATTTTAAGGGTATGGACAAGCTTAGAATAATATTTATAAACTTTTGACAGTGAAAAATTAACTTTATGGTAACATTGAAAATTATCGAATCGGACTGGTTAAAATGAACCAGTCCCGAAAACGGATTCCGATTGAATTGAAAATTTTCAAATTGGTCAAATGAGTCGATCCACATATTGGCCCATTTGGGCCTCCATCCGACCCGTTTGGGCCACTCGATCTGTTTAGGACAACTTTTTTTTATAATATTTGTTTTAGTATTCTGTTATTATATTGACAAATATTTATTGTTAAAAAAAGAGTCAAATAGGTCAACTCACATATAGGCCCATTTGGACCTCCACCTAGTCCGTTTGTCGACCCGTTTGGTCCAACTTTTTTTTTTAATAACTTTTTTAGTATCTCGTTATTATATCGAAAATTATTTTTTATTAAAAAGTGTGTCAAATGGGATGAACATATCTTTGCTCGTTTGGGCTTCCATTCGACCCATGGGTTAAAATTTTTAGTTCATGGGTCGACCTAACCCGCCCAACCCATTGGACATTTGACCTATTTATTATCCATATTTTTTGACCAATTTCTAGCCCGTCCAATTCTAACTCAACCCAAAGCCGCCCAATTTGCCACCTCTACTCATGGTTATTAATTATATATGTAATGGTTATTAATTATATTTGTAATGTCTTTGTGGAATAAATAGTCTAACTTTACCACGACTTAATTTTAGGGGTAAATTGTCCATTAACAAAAAGTGTGAGGCTCAATTGCAACTCTTTCCTATTGTTTTTATTCTATCTAGTATTAAACAGCACAGGAAGCAGAAGAAATCAGTCGAGAGAAAATTAAAAAACAAATGGCTTTTTCTGTGAATGCTCAATCATGTGCCATGGTAGAGTTCTGATTTGTCTCTCTATATCATCTTTCTTTTTTCCCTTTTCAAGATCAAATTTCTGATTCTTTTGTACAATCAATTTTGCAGTTAAATTTCAATTTGAATTTGAAGAAGAAGATAAGACAAACCCATTTATCGCCATTGCCTCGTTGCAAAATTGGAGAGGTAATGGGTTTTAATGTCAGAAATAGAGATAGAACTTCTTTTGAAGTTAGAGCTTCATGCTTCTTCAACCCCACCGATCAACCCATCCTCAAAGAAGCTCTTAAGGTAATTTTTTTTTTCTCATCTATTGAATTTTAATTTGAAGTTTCCGAATTTGAAATTGATTTGTTCTTTTTAGTGGATTGCTTTTATTAGCGCATATTGCTTTTCTGGGGAACTTTTAATTTATTAATTGATTTGAATTTCTGAAACTTATGACTGATTATGGGTGGAAAACTACTTTGTTGTCTAAAAATTGTTCACGTGTGTGCGTGAATTTATGCTCCCAATATGGTTAATGGGGAAACAGTCTGAACTGATAACACAGTTTGATATGTGGTAACTGGTCATAACACAGTTTGATATGTGGTCACTGGTCAGTCCATGCCTTCTCGTTGGAAATTCTTTAATTTCTCACTGAACTATGCTGTTGATGCAACATGAAATCCCACTTTAACTTCCCCATTATTTTTTCTTTTTTAATTTCATTGACATTTTTAAGCACTCGGTGGAAAGTACAAGATTGTGAGCATAAATGTCCCTTGATGGCGGGTTCAGATGTCTATTTGGAGAACCCCTTTCATTTTATTTATTATTATTAATTTATTGCTTCAGAAAGTTAGTCTAATAATTGGGAGGTTAGTCTAATAATTGCGAGGTTCATATGCTGTAACCTTTTGGTTTCATACATATGGGAACCAAAAGGCTTTGTTATTACTAATATGCGTGGTTTAGAAGTGGAGAAAATGGGGCAATAAATGTCAATTTAACATGAGCTAAGTTGAAGTCAGCTGATGCAAATGCTAACATGATTCTGGAAGAAAGGAGTGAACATGCTTTTTGAAGGAGACATCTTTTAGTGAGGTTATGATGATACTTTTAAGAACATTGTTTTTGTGAGGTTATGACGATACTTTTAAGAACATTGTTTTCCTAACTTTTTGAAGGAGATATCTTTTGGTGAGGGTTATGATGAATTGATGATACTTTCAAGAGATGTGATCATCTTAGTGTACTCTCATGAGAGGAGGGAGGGTCAGGAGAGGTGATTGTTTAATATTCTTTCATCAAAGGCAGGAAGGGAGATTACCAGAAAAACTCTCTTCACTACAGAAAAGACAAGAAATATCTCAGAGAACTGATGAAAAATAGAGAATTGGAATTATTCTTTTCGGGATTCATAACTGAAAAGAATTAGTAGTACTAGACATTCGGATCTTGGAGTTTTGGCTTTCCCTTTATGTTCCTCTTTTCTCCAGTTATGCTTCTCATTTACTTGGGTGCATCCCCTTAGTGATTATGCTCATTATGTTTTTATTCCCAAAACTTGGGAGTTTAGGACTATTGCTGTTCGCAAATTCTTAATGGAGCAATTAATGTTCTCAGTCCATAATTTTGTAGTACCAGCTTTTAACCAGTATCTTTCATTTTGTTATGGCCAAAGCTTTTGAATATCGGATAATTTCATGCAGGATCCTATTAAACATTTATTTAGCTAATGAGGCTGAAGTTCGACTTTTCTTGTGAGCATGTCTTAATACTGCAGTTTTTGTTATTCCATATGTAGCACATAATTAAATTCTGGGATAATACTTAACTGTATAGCTTTCTCGTGGTGCTTAGTTTGGAAGAGTTTAAAGATAAGTTTGATGTTGCTTAATTGTCGATGAGACTAGTGGGTGCTGCCTTTGAAGGTACATATTTAGTCAATGAAGATCTTTTTGCATTCTTAACTGCAGGATGCAGTAAATGGAAAAAATGTGAGAAATAATAATACATGGCTGGTTTCGTATTTGGTTGTTAAGATTGTTGTGACTGCTGTTTAGAATTTCTGAGGTTTCATACATTTGTAAATGAATGCAGTAAAAATTAATTTCTTCAGCACAAATGGTTTCTGCATTTTGAAAAGATACCAGGTGATTGATATTATTAGGTACCAAATGAAAAGCATTCTCCCATTCTTTTTTTCCAAGTAACGGTGTTAGTTGGTTTGTAATAGGGAAGAATTTTGTTAAAGCTTATCAAAAGATATATCAGGTTTTGGGGTGCAAGGTACCCAATTGAACCTCAGCTCTGCTTACCATCCCCAGTCAGATGGTCAAACGGAGGTTGTAAACCGGTGTGTGGAAACATATTTAAGGTGCTTCGCTACGGACCAACCCAAAACTTGGTCTCATTGGTTGTCATGGGCTGAATTCTGGTATAACTCAACCTATCATGTTTCTATTGGTACCACTCCGTTTGAGGTGGTGTATGGCCGTCCAGCTCCTACTGTGTTTCAACTTGTGCCTGGTGAGATTCAAGTGGAAGCTGTGGGTAGGGAGTTGTTGGATAGAGATGAAGCCCTAAGGCAATTGAAGCTACATTTAAGCCGTGCCCAGTCCAAGATGAAAACAGTAGCAGATCAGCATCGCCGTCATGTGGAATTCAGTGTGTGTGACCGTGTCTTTGTCAAATTGCGTCCTCACCGCCAGCATTCTGTGACATCCTGAATTATTCCTAAGCTGGCTCCGCGTTTCTATGGACCTTTTTTTGTTGTCAAACGCATCGCACCAGTTGCCTACCAGTTGGAGTTGCCTCCCAGAGCAAGGATCCACCCAGTTTTTCATATCTCCTTATTGAAGAAAGCTACTGGAACAGCACAAGTTTCTTCTACTCTTACTACTGGGTTGGAACCAGATGAGGTAAATATTCTTACTCCTAAGTGCATTTTAGTCCATCGGGTTATCACTAAACATGGGGAGTCAATTCCCCAATGGCTTATCCAATGGGAGGAAGGGGGACTGGATAATGCTACTTGGAAAGATGTGTTTGTAATTAGCAATCAGTTCCCTCAACTTAGTCTTGAGGATAAGACTGTTTTCCCATCCGCCAGCAATGATAGAGATGCGGATCATGAAGATGGACCAAGGCCCAAGACATGGAGGGTATATACGAGAAGAAATAAAAAGAAGGCAGGAGATGATGAAGGTGCTGAGGTGGCAGAAGTTAGTTAGGATTTTGGGGGCAGAGAGAGTAAGGGGAATAATTATATAGAGGTGCTTTTGTTACAGGGGGATAGGAAAGAACTTGCTGGAGGTAGGGAAGGGAAAAGAGAGAGGAGGTGCTGTGTTTGGCTACCTTTCTTCTTGAAGGTGTTGGCCCTCATTTTGCTAGTTTGTTATTTACATTTGATTGTAATAGTGAGGAAGACTGCTGTCAGTTATAATTACAAGCTCAATACAGATTTGCTTTGTCTTCATCCATTCTCCATTTCTTATTAATTTCTTAGTATTGCTTGTGTGCTATTTTCTGAGTTCCATCAGTTTGTGTATTGATCCATGTCTTTGAAACATTTATACAAGTGGCATGACTTGAACTTTTAAATATTATACCTTTTTCAAGTCCATGCTGTAGAAAGCATAGTCTATTAATCCAAGAGATAAGATTACCTTCATGGAATGTGGAGAACCCATGTGGAGGTGCATGCACAGCTGCGGTTCTACTTCGTGGAATGTTATCAGGGTTCATCATTTAACTGCAGAATGATTGATTTAATTGCTTTAGAAGATGAAGATCCTAGTTTAGTATTGCATTCGGTTTTAAATTTTCATGCTTCATTAGCAAAATATAGAACCTGACAAAGGTCTTGTTGTCTGATAATGACAATGTTCTTAGAACTACTTGACACACTGTCTTTCTAAATACTAATTTAAAATCATTTATGTTTCTCTAGGAGCCAGTTGCTTTCTTGGGTGGGATGTTTGCAGGGATCTTACGGCTTGATTTGGAGGAAGAACCGCTAAAAGAATGGGTCGTGAGAACTGCAGAAGCCTCTGGTATTACGGTGGAAGATATAAATGGTGAGGGGTCAAAACCAGAAGAAATCCCTGAGCAGATAGAGATTGAATGACTGTTTACATGCTTTACAATGTAATTGTTGTATGCTAAATTTACATGTATAGTAACAGATTAGATAAAGATCCATTCACCTTCATGTTAATCTTCATGATACATTGTTATATACCTGAGCTTAGCAATTGAAGATTGACATCAGAATTTAATATGTGAATTTGACCAAGTTTCCAAGGCTAGATATTGCTTCCCTTGAATTTGACATGTAACCAACTTTTTTCCCTTGAAAACCCATAGACTAAGATGCTGAATCTATTTGGATACAAAGGCAAAAGTTCAGTGAAAATAAATAATTCAAAGGTTCAGGTTAATAATTCAGACGTCTTGCATTTTCTAGCATGAGGGAAGAACAAGCAGTAGGGATGCTAAGCACCTAATTAGGTTTCTTTTAGCAATTACTCTTGCATCTTCTATTTTAAGGGCTGTTTGTGTATTGATGTTATCTAATCTGCAAGAGGAAAAATTCAATAGTGTAATAGATACGGTGAATATATGAGTTAAACTTTGAAGTTTTAAAGCAGCCAAAATGGTCTCTCTGTTTGGCATTTTAACATTTCTCCGTTACATTTAAACACTTCCCATTGATGTGAAAACTTTATATTTTACATTTAAACACGTGCTATTGATAAAAGTTGTCGAAAAACTATAAAAATACATACGTACTTCTCTCATTTTACCATTTGCATATTTATACTTTTTTTGAAAATTTTATTATACAATTCTACTTATTAAAATTATACCATTTATCTACTTTAGTAGACTATACATATGACGTGATATTTTAATTAATTCTTTTTACTTTGAAAACTAATCGGATCCCATCATGTTTTTTGACCTTTATATTTATTATTATTATTATTATTGTTCATGTCGTGAAAAATCGGATTAATTTTCACCAAATTTATCTCGAATACTATTGCGTAAGAGAATGAAGCGTAAACGATTGTACTGAAAAATTATATAAGGTAAAATTTCCATAAAAGACTGGAGGGGTCACAAATGGTCCCACTTAAAACCCAATTTTTTTAGACAGAATTTTTCTAAATAATTTCACAGCACAATAATTTACTAGTAATATACACGACAATAGTTATTAAATAGACAAATAAAGAACACCAGAATTTAACAAGATTCGGCCAATTATGCCTACATCATCGGACACTACCAAATTATATTTTACTATTTCAAAGAAATAATACAAGTGAAATATTTATAAAAGAGAGAGAATTTTCCCTTAGGAAATAATGGCAATTTTGAGATGATAAACTAATTAAATGAAGTTTGTTTATATAGGTGATCAAAATCCTAGTTTGCTTCAATTTTTTCGATATGGGATTCCTCTTTAAACAAATTGAGCCAACATTGTTGACTTTTCAACAAATGTCCACCTTGGCGTAATTTCTAGTCTTTACAAATCTCTCACAAAACTTAATTTTAGTAGTGTCACCAAATGCGTTTCAAAGCGCCCAACTTCAACTTTTAACAATATTGATCAAGTCCAAACAATGTTACAATTTGACTGCAGTCACCACTTTTGTCAACATATCAGCAGGATTCTCAGTGGTTTTAATTTTCTGGATTGTTACTCCACCTTCTTCCAGAACCTCTCGTACAAAGTGATAACGAACATCGATATGCTTCGTCCTTGCATGGTAAACTTGGTTTTTTGCCAAAAGAATAGCACTCTAACTATCACAATGCACTTTGATGTGCTTCTATTGAACCCCTAATTCACCAAGCAACCCTCGAAGCCAAATTGCCTCTTTCACAGCCTCTGTAACTGCCATATACTCTGCCTCCATAGTGGACAAAGCAACTGTTGGTTGTAAAGTAGACTTTCAACTAACTGGTGCATTTGCAAGAGTAAACACATAACCAGTAGTTGATTGCCATTTGTCCAAATCACTAGCATAGTCGGAATCACAATATCCAACTATACATTAACCATCTTGATCATCTCTGAAACACCCCTTACCCATACGTAGGCGATCCCATCCGATAAGGAGTGAGATGTCGTATGAGTAAAGGTGCCACCACACAGATACAGAATACACATACACTCATCCATAAACATACATAACAAAACACAAGGTAATTTAAAACTTTACAAGACCATTCATAAAAGCTGATCATGCATTAATATAATAGAAGCATTACATTACTGTTCTGATCAACTGAGAGATATAAAAGATAATTACAAACCCCAAAATTACATATACAAAGGCGGAAGCTATTACAATAACATAAGACAGTTCTATACAAAAAGAATCATAAAGCTAAAAAAATAAGCCCTACACTAAGACCCTGCTGTGTTGGCTTCGATGGCGGCGACTCTCCCAAGACAAAATTTCCTTCCGCACCTGCACGGGTAAACACACCGTGCTAAGCGATAAACGCTTAGTGGGGAAAACAAACACATAGCATAAGGACAACCATTCACAACGGTCGTCAAGGCAGTTCACATGCGTACATACATAAAGCCATTCATCAGAAGGTTCATAACAATAATCATATTCTCATAGCAGATTATACTTTTCATCATTGAATCCATAAGGATAAAACATATGTTTTCTCATATGACAATTCATACAAGTACTTTAAGCATTGAAACACCTGCTGACTCAAGGTAGTGGATAACGAGTGAACAGAAAGTACTTTACGGGTACCAACCGAATACGAAAAACCATTTTAAATTTTCATTCACAAACATTTCCAGAAGGACCTTAAACAAGATCCAACCACATTACAAAAGTTCGCGAGGAACCAAACGGGGACCTGATCGGGGTCCAAACGGAAAACAGAAGCTGCAGCAAAGACTCTATTAGGCATGCCTAACTATCCACTGACTAGACTCTAGCAGGTCATACATAAACCATTCAATCCATTTCATAATTTCCAAAATCATCATTGTAAATGTGCATAATCATGTCATATTTCCATGTTCATAAAATACCAAGCATAATTCTCATAACTGTCAAAAGAAACGGAAGTTCAAACCTCACGCAAAGAAGAGAACTCAATTAGCATGCAAGGAACTGTCGCGCTCGCGACAGAGACCGGAGTCTCTTCGCTGCGTACGCGCGACGGACTTTGCGACCGCGAGGAGGATGGAAAAGCCAGGCTCTGTCGCGCTCGCGACGTACATCACGATCGCGACAGAGGACAATTGATGCTGTCGCGGGCTCGCGACGGATCGCGTGCTCGCGATAGCACTTGGCCAACAATACGCTCTGTCGCGATCACTTCGGCTGTCGCGGGCTCGTGACGGCGTCGCATGCTCGCGACAGCGAAACTCCCAACACCGCTCTCTGTCGCGATCGCGACAGCGTCGGGACTTCGAAAATCTGCAGAAATTCTGCAGATTTTCAATTTCCAAATCCTCAACCAACCACACAAATCTCGATCCAAGGTTACTTACCTCAAATCCAGCTATTCATTAACATCAACAACCATAATACAACATTTATTAACATTAAACTTCATACAAACCATTAATTTAAACATTCAATTTCAAGAATCAATCAAAAACCCAATTTATGCATCAAACCACATCAATTCCAAAATTTACCATAGTTACTCATGCTTTTGCAAGATTCACACTTCAAAGCAAATACCCATATCATACACATCACAATAAAGAACATCTAACAACATAATTCCAAGAAATCATCAAAACACATACATGAACATTTCTCATGCAAAAGCAAGAAATTCCCAAACCTTCAAAGTCCTTAGCTCCTAGTGCTTAGTTCCACTAGATCCAGCAACTTCCTTGCCTTTAGGATCCCGGGGAGGCTCAACTAGGAACAAACAACACAACACACAAACACAAAACCCAAAACTTCAACCCAATTCCGAAAATAAGAAAAAGAGAAGAAGATGGAGAATCAAATGAAGAAAATGAGAATAAATGCAGTAGATTTACCTTTAAAATGCTATAAAGTGATTAATTTCCACCACTACAGGCTTGAATCTAAGCTAGGGCACTTAAGAGAGTGAAAAAGGGGAAGAAGAAGAAGGAGAAGAAGGAAGAACGGGAAATGGGTTTCAAAAATCTAATTTTTCCCTTTTCATCTTTTTCTCTTTCCCACTTTACACATGTCAATCATCTAGTGGAGGAGATTACTCACTCACACCCTAACCTAGTCACATACACACAATGAGACACTCTAATAATGCATCCTACATATGTGTGAGCAACACACACAAGATTCTCCCAAATCATACACACCCTACACAAGTGCAAATGCATACACGCAATTAATCCACTAGTGCATATCCTACTATGGTGCACTCATGCACACACAAATCTATCTCAACTAATTAGCACCATAGTGCCAAACACACACACACGCACCAGAAAAACCCTAATTCATGCAATATTACCAAAATGCCCTTATTACACATAACTTATGCAAATGTACACACATACATATATGTCTCAAACAACTAGGGGGCAAACGGGGTGTGACAATCTCGTTGAAATACCAAACCAATATCTACGGTATTTAGAATGTACAACAGAATCCATTTCACAGCTTGCCAGTGCTCATTTCCAGAATCATGCATATACTTGCTCACAACGCCAACTGCCTGTGAAATATCGGGCCTTGTACACATCATAGCATACATCAAGCTACTAACAATATTTGCATATGGTACTTTTGCCATGTATTCTCGTTCTGCTTCATTCTTTGGAGACAGAGACACACTGAGCTTGAAATGAGGAGCAAGAGGAGTACTAATAGGTTTTGACTTTTAATTCATGCCAAAACGTTTTAGCACCTTTCTCAGATACTATTTCTGAGTCAAACAAAGTCTCCCCAATTCCCTGTCTCTACTTATCTCCATACCGAGAATCTTCTTTGCTTCACCTAGATCCTTCATTTCAAACTTCCTGTTCAACTGAGTCTTTAACTTCTTAATCTCTATCAGACTCTTGGAAGCTATCAACATATCATCAACATAAAGAAGAAGATATATACAGGATCCGTCTTGTAGCTTGCGCAAATACACACAATGATCATATTTGCTTCTTGTGTACTTTTGCCCCATCATAAACTTGTCAAATCATTTGTACCACTACCTCGAAGATTGCTTCAATCCGTACAATGAATTTTCAAGCTTGCACACCATATTTTCCTTTTCAGCAACTTTAAATCCTTCGGGCTGAACCATATAGATTTCCTCCTCCAAGTTTTCATGTAAAAATGCAGTTTTTATATCCAACTGAACTAGTTTCATATTTAATTGTGCTATCAAAGATAACAAAATTCGAATGGAGGAATGTTTTACAACTGAAAAAAAAAACTTCATTATAGTCAATTCTCTCTATCTGAGCGTAACCTTTAGCCACCAGCCTTACTTTGTAGTGAATATCATCCTAGTCAGGAAATCCATCTTTCTTTGCATATACCCATTTGCACCCAATTGCCTTCTTTTCCTTCGGGAGACTAGCTAGCTTCCACTATGATTCTTATGAAGGGACCGCATTTCATCATTCATGACTTTTCTCTACTTCTCTACTTTTGAACTTTTGACTGCTTCATTATAAGTGGTAGGAATGTCATCAGTTGCAATTTGGAATGCGTAAGCCACCATATCAACATAGCGAGCAGGCTTTTTGATTGTTGTTTTTGGCTTACTTAATGCAATTGATTCAAGTTGCTGTGGAGGTTCTTGGATTAAAACCTCTTCTTCATTTGACTCCTCATCTACCATAGGAGTTTCTGCATCTACTTCATCATTTGCTGGGCTAACATTTTTTCTTTCAAACTCCACCTATTTTGGAGTACCATCTCTCTGCTCAACACTTTCATTTGTCACCTTTCTCAACATGGTAGATTCATCAAAGGTAACATCCTTACTGAAGATTATTTTCTTTGACTCTGGACACCAAAGTCGATATCCTTTCACACTAGAGGTGATCCCTATGAAAATTGCTATCTTTGCACGTGGATCCAACTTTAATTCCTTAATATGATAGTATGGAGTGGAACCAAACACATGTAAGAAATTATAATCTGTAGCAGGTTTTTCAAACCATTTCTCCAATGGCATTTTACCACCAATAGAACTAGATGGTAGGCGATTAATGAGATGGCAAGCATGTGTAACAACTTCAGCCCAAAATTCTCTGTCCAACCTAGCATTGGACAATATACACCGAACTTTCTCCAGCAATGTTCGGTTTATGCGTTATGCCACCTCATTCTGTTATGGTGTATTTCTGACTGTGAAGTGTTTGACAATGCCTTTATCTTCACACACCTTCATAAATGGATCACTCCTATATTCCTCGCCATTATCTGTGCGAAAATGCTTGATCTTTCAACCTGTTTGAGTTTCCATCATCTTTTTTCATTTGAGAAAAACTTCCAGCACTTCATCCTTAGTCTTCATAGTATACACCCAAACTCTCTAGGAAAAATCATCAATAATGGTCACATAGTAGTATTTTCCTCCTAAAGAAGCCGTCTTGGAAGGTCCCCATACACTAGAATGAACATAGTCCAAAATACCCTTAGTATCATGGATTATTGTTCCAAATTTCACTCGTCTTTTTTCTTTTGACACAATGCTCGCAAAAATCCAACTTGTAAGTCTACACTCCTTTCAACAATCCTTGTTTCACTAGGAGATTAAAGAATTTTTCACCTGCATGCCCCAAGCGCATATGCCATAACCCGGTTGCTTCTAACTCCTTTTCATCAGTAGAAGCCACTGCTGCTGTACCAATGACAGTAGTATCTTGGTAGTGGTACAATCTATTATTCTTTCTAATTCCCTTTAACACCATAAAGTGCACCATAGATTATTTTCATTACTCCATATTTTGCTCGCACCTCAAAACTCTTTTCTTCTAGAGCCCCCATGGAAATGAGATTTTTTGACAAACTGGGCACATAACGAACATCCTTTAGGATTTTGATTGGTCCATCATGGTTTTTCAAATGAATGGAACCAATCCTATGTGGTGAGAGGGACATCATTTGCTGTATAAACAATTCCATCTTCTAGTTCTCTAAATTCATAGAACCAATCCCACATATGATAACTGCAGCCTAAATCAAGCTGCCATACACTAAAAGTGCTAGTTGACGATGTAACAGCAAGTAAAAAATTTGAGTCTTCATCATTACACTCAGCTACATTTGAATCTGCAACAGCCTTTTCCTTATTAGGTTTGCCTTTATTCTTCAGCTTAGGACAATCTTTCTTCCAATGCCCTTTTTTTCGACAAAAGGCACATTCGTTTTTGCCCAATTTAGGCCTCGACTTCGATCTTCCTTTCTTTCCTTTAGCTTGGCTCTACGACCGACCTCTCACTATTAGAGCTTCTATAGCTCCACTTGTGCTTTCTTTTTTGTCCTTCTTTCTCAGTTCATAACTATACAAGGTAGCACAAATTTTACTGAGAGTCACATCAGTCTTCCCATGAAGTTGATTTTTTTCAAGAAACTCAAACTCCTCATGAAGGGATCCCAATAACAGCAAAGCCAGATCTTCATCTTCAAATTTCACATCCATATTCAATAAATCAGTGACTAACTGATTAAAACTGGTGATGTGATCATTTAATGTGGTACCCGAAACATAATTGAAATGAAACAGTCTTTTTTTCATATGGAGCTTGTCCTGACTGCTTTTTTTTCAAGAATTTTTCTTCCTGTGCCTTCATCAATCTACTTGCAGAAGTTTCTTTCGAGAAAGCATACTTTTGCTCTCTAGAAAGGCACGATCGAATTGTACCACATGCCAAACGATTAAGTCTCTTCTATTCTTTCTCATCAACATCATCTGGTTTCTTTTCTTCTAGGGCAATGTCTAGACCTTGCTAAAATAGAGCATCTAGAACCTCACTTTGCCACATGCCAAAATGACCCGTACCATCAAAAATTTCCACCGCAACTCTTGCATTTGCCATCGCATTTCTTGTCAAAATGGGCGAGGAAGAAGAAGTGGATAGATTTCTTATTTTTGCTATAATTACTATTTAATAGCTATCGATGTGGAATGCCAATAGCCCAAGAAAAAATCTTTTCTAATGTAGAAGATCAGACTACGCTGCAACCACAGAGCATACTAAGAAAGAAGCTAAGCTCTGATACCAATTGTTATGGAAACTCAGGTTAATTTTTATCAAATTCACCTCGAACACTATTGTGTAGGTGAATGAAGCATAAACGATTGTACTGAAAAATCACATAAGGTAAAATTCTCAGGAAAGACTGGAGGTGTCACAAATAGTCCCACTTAAAACCCAATCTCCTTAGACAGAATTTTTCTAAGTAATTTAACAGCACAATAATTTACTAGCAATATACCTGACAATAGCTATTAAATAGACAAATAAATCACACCAGAATTTAATTAGGTTCGGCCAATTATGCCTATGTCCTCTGACACTACCAAATTATATTTTACTATTTCAAAGAAATAATAGAAGTGAAATATTTACATAAGAGAGAAAGAATTTGCCTTAGGAAAGAATGGCAATTCTGAGATGATAAACTAATCAAAGGAAGCTTGTTTATATAGGTGATCAAAATCCTATTTTGCTTCAATTTTTTAGATGTGGGATTCCTCCTTAAACAAATTCAGCCAACATTGTTGGCTTTTCAACAATTCAAATCCTTCATTTTCTCGTTTTTTTTCTGAAACACAACATTGAAAGGAAAAAAAATCCCTTCTTCGTTTTGATCGAAAGAAGGGTTTGCTTCTATCTAAAACAAAGCAAGAGAAAACTTATATTTATTAATACAACGGGCATAGTTGATGCAACGAGAAATATAATTTTCTTCAAATTCCTCCTCTTTAGTTGTGCCTCTAAGTTTTTCTTCTTCTTCTTCATCAACAGTTCAAGGATAACAACTTTAGCATGTTTAGTCATTCCGGGATCAATCTAAGAGAACAAATTACATGCAACCCTCCAAGGGCGGATACAAATTATACTGAAGAGTGGAGGCCAAATGTGACGCGCGCCGAACCTAGCGAAAGCCCTCGTTGAACCCGCTTTTAGGGCTTAAGGGATTGGTTCGAGTCTTTTTGATCTTGGGCACCATGAGACATTTTGGATGCCTCCTTCCCAATAGAATATTGGAAAGGATCATCTAGTCTCACAGCGCCTTTAGGCACATTTGAGGTATTTTGGAGTCGCCACCCAATTTACGAGAAATTGGGAAAGGTCTCTAACCTCTATTGGTCTAAAACCAGAGATGCTATCCGAAACTTCACTCTTATTTATGTTTTGGCTAATTATATATGAGTTTTTAAATTCGTAAAATTCTATCTCTCCCCTCACATGATTAATGCATTTAATTAAAAGGCGTATTGCAAGTATCAAGAAAGCGATAAATAAAAGACTGTAAAGAAAGCAGTAAAATTAAGCGATAAAGAAAAGCGGTAAACACGCTAAGCATACAATTACAAGAGAAATTGGGGCGGAATACAACCCCAATGAAAGAAGATTAAAAATGTAAATTGGGACCGAATACAATCCCAAATGGAAAATAATGTTGCCCCAAAATTAATTACAAGGGACCAAGATGTATAAACATGAATTTAAAATGAACGCACAAAATCAAACATAAAAAATATGCATAAATCGGGACATTTGTTTGGTTTAGGAACATTGGTTCCTTCGCACTTATTTGAAAAGGGATCGAACAGTTATTTGATTGCTAGTTTAAAAAATCGGGATGAATGATCCTATTTTTGGAGAAAATTAACTCTTCATTTTATTGTGACATTTTACATTTCTTGGCTAAAATGAGGGACATTGGTCCCACTTTTCTTAATTATAAAAGTAGTTTTTTGATTTTTTATCTCACGCGTGCATAAATAAAATATTTATTTGCAAACAAACACAACACAAAGAGAAGGAATAGGGAAGATCTCACCAGACAACGCGGTCTCCTATGCGACGTGACCCCCCTTGTGGTCATGGGAACGCTCATGCGAGGCAAATTACAATTAAACCCCGACATAAGAAAAGCAACGATAAAAACATTAGTGATAGTTCTAACATTAAACACATACACATAAAGAAAAGATAAAAATAAAGAAAAGTTAATCATGCAAGAATATAATAATAATAACCATAACGATGACAAAAATAATAACAACAATAAAAACAATGACATAATAGCAACAATAAATAATAATAATAATAATAATAATAATAATAATAATAATAATAATAGAACAACTAGCAATATTAATGACAATAATTAACAATAATAGCAATAATGCAATATAATAATGATAACATAAACAACAATAATAATAATGATAATAATTACACAATCACAATAATAATAATAATAATAATAATAATAATAATAATAATAATAATAATAATAATAATAATAATAATAATAATAATAAATACTAAAAAAAACAATAATAATAATAATAATAATAATAATAATAATAATAATAGTGATATAAAATAAATAAACATATAATAATAATAATAATAATAATAATAATAATAATAATAATAATAATAATAATAATAATAATAATAAAACAATAACAATAACACCACAATGATAATAATGATAATAATAATAATAATAATAATAATAATAATAATACTACTAAAACAAATAATAATAATAATAATAATAATAATAATAATAATAATAATAATAATAATAAAATAAATAAACATAAAATCATAATAAATAAAATGAAAATAAAAATAATAATAATAATAATAATATAAAATAATAATAATATTAATCATAATAATAATAATAAAATAAAATAAAAATAAAAATAAAAATAAAAATAAAAAATATAACCACTTACCGGTTTTTCCTCATCGGAGCCGCCGGTGGTCGACACCTCCACCGCCAGAAGACAGATCGTCGTGCCCGGAGCTCGTCGCCATCGGTCACGCATCGGAGTTGGTCGAAAAATACCTTGGAACGCCGCGGGTCCTTCCTCGCCGATCTTCTTCCCGCCGGTGAGTGCCGATGAACGGCGGCCACCGCCCGGTTCGTCCGGGCCTCCTCGGTCTGCAGGTGGGGCGCGTGCGGCAGTCCGAAGCTGTGGCTGGTCGGCGGCGCCCCGCGTTTCTTCCTCCCTTTTCTTCTTTTCCGGCGTCGTGTGTCCCTGCGTTTCCCGTTTTGCTGGTCCTCTTTATTCCCTTGATTTCCTTCTTTTTCTCTATTTGCTTTTCATTTCTTTCTATTTCATTCTTCATTTGGTTTGTTTCTTGCCCCATTTTCTTTGTTTCTTGCTCACTGTCCCTCTTATTTTTGCTCTCTCTCTCTTTTTATTTTTCTTTCTCTTTGGCTTCGGCTCCTCCCTCCATTTTCTTGTTCTCTCTTCTTTCACCGAGCGCCCCCCTATTTGCCTTCATATTTTTCTTTTTATCCCCCAAAATTAGGGTAGGGCCAACTCATGATTTTCACCATAATTTTTGAATTTATTAATTTTATTTTAACCTACTTAATTTATTTATTTATTTCAACTTCAATTATCCTATATTAACTAATTAATTCAACCTAATCTTAATTTTTAATTTTACATATATATATATATATATATATATATATATATATATATATATTTGTATTTTTAAGTTTTTATATTTTTACTTTTTTCTTTTTTTTATATATATATTTGGAGAAATTATCAAGTTTTCCTTGAGAGCCAAAATTGCCAATTTTTGGATGGATATTATCCTTGACTCAGGAACCGGTGTCTACAGTTGCACCCAATTTTGGGGAAGCTAGTACCGAGACGCTTAGGTGAGCCAAAATTCAGAAAAAAAGAGAGGAATGAAGCGCGTACCTGAGGCGGTGACCTACTTATTGCGTTGTCTTCCCCGATTGCTGTGATTAGTTCTTTACTAGCTTGTTGAGGTTTGAAACCATTAGTGGGTTATGTGATTAGTGAACGTCAGCTTATCGACGCGTGAAACCACAGTTGAGTTGCATGATTGATAGACACCAATTTGTGGGCGTGTGAAATCACGGTTGAGCGACTGATAAACACCGGCTTGTGGGTGTGTGAAATCGCCAGATTTTGAAAAACGTGATTAATGAAACACCAGCTTGTTGGTGTGTGAAACCACGGCTGAGCGACTGATAAACACCATCTTGTTGGTGTGTGAACCCTCCAGACTTTGAAGAACGTGATTGATGAAACATCAGCTTGTCGGTGTGTGAAACCACGGCTGAATGACTGATAAACACCAGCTTATCGGTGTGTGAAGCCTCCAGATTTTGAAGAACGTGATTGATGAAACACCAGCTTGTCGGTGTGTGAAATCACGGCTGAGCGACTGATAAACACCAGCTTGTCGGTGTGTGAAGCCTCCTCATAGGACTTTGAAATTTTACCTCAGAGGACTTAGAGGTTTACAGGTTTTGCCTCCTCAGAGGATTTAGAGATTTTGCTTGCTCAGAGGACTTAGAGATTTTGTCTCCTCAGAAGACTTTGAAATTTTGCCTCCTCAGAGGACTTTGAAAGTTTGCCTCCTCAGAGGACTTAGAAGGTTATCCTCCTTAGAGGACTTTGGTTGACTGCCCCCTGAGAAGTCTTTGTCTATTAGGAGGACTTGAAGGGTTTGCCTCTTTAGAGGACTTCAAAAAATATCGATATGTGATGCGGAACCCAATAGCTAACGAACTACAAACCCACACATACGATTCAAATAGCAAAGCAAATTAGATAAACACCCTCCCTATTGAACCCCCAATCAACCTGTGACTGAAAACGCAAATAATCGGGAAACAAAGAACCTGAAAAACGCCACAATCAAACAATTGATAAGTTAATCAAATTCTTCATGCAATAGAAAAGAAAGCAATTCACTCTCATTCTAAGCAAAGAAAATTCGGCTAAGCCAATGAATATCATTCAAAATCTGCAGTTTACAATCCATAATAGCCTATTTATATGGTGGCTAACCCTAGCTAGTAAATAACATAAAGAAAACCTTAATGAGGCCTTAAACTAAGCTAGGCCGAATTGTCGATCGGCTTAAGCTATCAAATAAGCCCATTTACAAGACTTAACTTAAAACAAAACCCATTAAGAAAAGAGTGGGTCGAATTGTTTAAAGCCCAAAATAAAGACTAACTAAAACCCAAAAATAACTAAACTAAACCCAATCTAAAAGCCCATCACGTTTAGCCCATTAAGTCATTAAATAAATGAGTCATGTGACGTTTAAATGAAGCACATGACTTGTACAATTAAAACCCAAAGTAGTATAAACCCAAAAATGACTTAAATTGGCCCAAAAATGACTTAAGTTGGCCCAATTTCACTAGAAGCTTCCAAAAGGCTAAGTACTTTGTTAAAGCCTCCTTCAAGCTCTTTATAACACTTCTTAAAGGCATTTTCATGTAGTTCTTGAGTAACAAAACCTTGCACATAGGTTGTCATAGTCATCTTCAACTTCTTAGCTCTCCCTCTTGCGACTGGACCACTAGGCATCTTCAAAGGGTCTTTAATGGTTGGATGATCCGTATCATTCCCTCCCTCCTCAAAAAGATTTGTCCTCAAATCTGAATCCACATCAAAAGGAGAAAGGTCAGAAACATTAAAGGTAGTTGCAACACCATACTCACCTGGCAAGTCTATTTTATATGCATTATCATTGATGCGCTCCAAGACTTGAAAAGGACCATCACCACGTGCATCCAGCTTGCCCTTCCTTTGGTTTGGGAACCTCTCCTTTCTGAAATGCACCCAAACCCAATCTCCAGGGGTGAACACCACTTGTTTCCTTCCCTTATTCGCCTTTTCAGCATATTGCCTGTTTTTCTTCTCAATGCTTGCCCGTGCTTTCTCATGCAATGATTTCACCAATTCTGCCTTCCTACTACCATCCAAACTTGAAAGCTCATGTAAAGGTAAAGGACAAAGATCAAGCACAGTTAGTGGGTTAAAACCATAAACAAGCTCAAATGGTGAAAAACTAGTGGAAGAATGTATACTTCGATTATAAGCAAATTCAATAAAAGGCAAACAATCTTCCCAAGTTTTAAGATTCTTACCCACAATAGCACGTAATAAAGTCCCCAAAGTCCTATTCACAACTTCTGTTTGTCCATCAGTTTGAGGGTGACAAGTAGTAGAAAACAATAACTTTGTTTCTAACTTACCCCATAAAACACGCCAAAAATGTGAAAGGAACTTTGTATCCCTATCTGAAACTATGGTGTGTGGAATACCATGCAAACGGACAACTTCCTTAAAGAATAGATCAGCAACATGAATAGCATCATCACATTTATGACACGCAATAAAATAAGCCATTTTACTAAACCTATCTACCACAACAAAGATACTATCCCTACCACGTTTTGTCCTAGGCAAACCAAGCACAAAATCCATGGAAATGTCAGTCCAAGGAGAACTAGGTACAGGTAAAGGCATATACAATCCATGAAGCATAGATTTAGACTTAGGTTGTTTACATGCAACACATGCATTACACACCTTTTCGACATCTTTTCGCATGCGTGGCTGAAAGAAATGCTTATTCAACATGTCATAGGTCTTATGTACCCCAAAATGTCCCATCAATCCCCCACAATGAGATTCTAATACAAGCAAGTCACGCATAGAACATTTAGGTAAACAAAGCTTACTGCCCTTAAATAAAAATCCATCATGTCTATAGAATTTATCAAAGGCTTTATGTTCACATGCATGATACACATTACCAAAATCAGAATCACCATCATATAGTTCCTTAATATGCTCAAATCCTAACAACTTAGAACTAAGTGTAGAAATCAAGGCATATCTTCTTGATAATGCATCAGCAATAATATTGTCCTTTCCATGCTTGTATTGAATAACATAGGGAAATGTTTTAATAAATTCAACCCATTTAGCATGCCTCTTATTCAACTTACCTTGTCCCTTCAAGTGTTTGAGGGACTCGTGATCAGTGTGAATGACAAACTCCTTGGATAGGAGATAATGCTGCCACCCATCCAATGCTCTCACCAAGGCATAAAGCTCCTTATCATAGGTTGAATAATTGAGCTGGGCTCCATGAAGCTTCTCACTAAAGTATGCTACTAGTTTCTTTTCTTGCATTAGAACAGCCCCAATACCTACACCAGAAGCATCACACTCAATTTCAAAAGTCTTATCAAAATTAGGCAAAGATAAAATAGGAGCAGAACACAACTTTCCTTTCAAATTTTCAAAAGCTTTTTGCTGTGCTTCTCCCCACTTAAACCCAACTTCCTTTTTGATTATTTCTATAAGTGGTGCAGCAACAGAAGAGAAATCCTGCACAGAACGCCTATAAAAACTCGCTAAGCCATAAAAGCTCCTCACATCCGAAATGGACTTAGGCGTGGGCCAATCTCTAATTGCCTTCACTTTCTCGTCATCTACTTCAATACCCTGTGCACTCACCACAAAACCAAGAAAGACAAGTCTATCTATACAAAATGTGCACTTCTTAAGTTTAGCATACAACTTTTCATTCCTCAATGTTTACAAAACTAACTTAACATGCTCAGTATGTTCATCAAAAGACTTGTTGTAAATGAGTGTATCATCAAAGTAAACAACAACAAACTTTCCTAAATATGCACGCAATACATGGTTCATAAGTCTCATAAATGTGCTAGGGGCGTTAGATAGCCCAAATGGCATGACTAACCACTCATATAAACCATATTTAGTTTTGAAAGCTGTTTTCCATTCATCACCAGGTTTCATTCTTATTTGATGATATCCACTCATTAAATCAATCTTAGTAAAAAACACAGCACCACACAATTCATCTAACATATCATCAAGCCTAGGAATAGGATGTCCATACTTTACAGTGATTTTGTTGACTGCACGACAATCAACACACATCCTCCAAGTTCCATCCTTCTTAGGCACCAATAGGACGGGTACTGAGCAAGGACTCAAGCTCTCTCTAACCAATCCCTTCTCCATAAGTTCTTCCACTTGCCTTTGCATCTCTTTAGTTTCCTTAGGATTGCTTCTATATGCTGGTCGGTTAGGAATGGTTGATCCAGATATGAAATCAATCTGATGTTCTATCCCTCTCAAAGGTGGTAATCCATTTGGTAGCTCATCAGGAAAGACATCTGAATATTCCTGCAACAAAGACACAAAACTAGAAGGCAAAGGTTCATGGTCAATGTCAGTGTCAGAAAACAAAATCTCTTTGTAAGTTACAAGGATCAATGGCTGCCCTATTGCTAAAGCACTCTTAACTTCTCTTGCCCTTACATAAAAATTCTATTTTTGTCTCCCACCTTTCTTGTTTTCACTCACCAATGGGCCATTTATTTGTTTTGTTTTTTTTCTGGCCTCTTTTCCCCCTTTTCTTTCTTTTTCTCTCTTAATTTCACTCACCTCTTCTCTCTTGGCCAAAGCCACTCTCTCCCTCTCAACTAATTTCTTTTGATCTTCAAACACTTCTTTAGGAGATAACGGTATCCAAGTCACTTTTGTACCTTCATAAGAAAAAGAATAACGGTTAGTGTACCTATTATGCACCACATGCCTATCAAATTGCCAAGGTCTCCCCAAAAGCAAATGGCCTGCCTGCATAGGTACCACATCACAAACCACCTCATCCTTATACCTCCCAATAGAAAATGACACTCTTACTTGCCTTGTTACCTTGACCTCCCCACTGTCATTCAACCATTATAATTTATAAGGTCTAGGATGCTATTCACATACCAAATTCAGCATATCAACCATATTCACACTAGCTACATTGGTGTAACTACCTCCACCAACAATAAGTGTGCACACCCTTCCATTAATTAAACACTTAGTGTGAAATATGTTTTCTCTTTGTTTTAGGCTCTCTTCCTTAACATTTAAATTCAAAGCTCGCCTAGCCACTAAAGACTTCCCACTTTCAGCAACCAATAACTCTCCATCACTGTCACAATCACTACAATCTTCCAAAGGTGGCATCTCTTCTTCACTATGGTCTGATTCAGAAACAATTTTCCCATCATCCCTAGCTATTATCACCCTTTTATTAGGACAATCACGTGCCATATGCCCCTTCCCCAAGCATTTAAAGCATTTAATCTCTCTACTAGGAGTTGGAGTATTAGGGTTACCTTTTACAACCTTAGATGGTGATTGGACAGCCCTTGCATCTTTGGAACCCGAATCTGCCCCATAAGGTTTGGATCTCCTAAAGTCTCTTCTATCCTCCCCTTTGGTCCATCTAGATCCCAAACTATCTCTTGAGTTGTTGCTGGTTCGGTTGAAGCTCCTACTCTTCTTCTGTTTCTCAATTTTCATTGCCATATTCAACATTTTCTCCATGGAGTCATATCTATGAAGCTCAATGACATCAGCAATCTCCTTATTCAATCCACTTAAAAATCGAGCCATGGTTACCTCTTCATCTTCCTCAATGTTAGCTCTAACCATGCACATTTTCATTTCTTTATGGTAGTCCTCTACTGACCTACCCCTTTGCACTAACCTATATAACTTCTGATGTAGCTCCCTAAAGTAATGTGAAGGTACAAATCTTTTCCTCATGGACTCCTTCATATCCTCCCAATTACCAATAGGACGTCTACCCACTTTCCTTCTGCTCAAGTTCAATTGATCCCACCAAAATAAGGCATAATCTGTAAACTCCACAGCTGCTATCTTCACTTTCTTCTCCTTAGAATACCTATTACACTCAAAGATCATTTCAACCTTCCTTTCCCATTCTAGGTACTCTTCAGCACTGTTTCTACCTTTAAATGGAGGAATCTTAAGCTTAATGTTACCTAAATTCCCATCTAATCTCCCACTTGTCTCTTCTTTATCTAAGTCTTCTATGTCAGCCCTTACATTTTCATCAGTCCATCTACCTCTCCTAGCTATCCTCCTAGAATTATTAGATGCACTCACTTCAAATTTCTCCTCCATCCCGTCCATTCTAGCGTTTAACTTCTTGAACTCATTAATGAAGGCCTTGTACATCACTTTCATATTGGACATGGCTTCCTCCTCCTTATACATTGTTTCCTTTTCTTCTCTTCTTGACATGATTTGAATTCTGTAAAACAGATGTTAGACAATAACCTCACACACTCCCTCACGTGTTTACACTCAAAGATGCCACTCCTCTCGTGTTTCACTCAATAAGGCTTTTACCCTCTTAATGTACTCACACACTCTGCCTTTTACCACTCTAATTGCAACTCTTAAATTGCACTTCAGAATTCAATTCACAAACCAAGAATTTGAGCACGTTTTAGAAAGCAAAGAATAAGTAAGCACTAACAATAAAAAGATAGCTCAAAACTAGAAAAGAAGACACTAGACACAATGAAGGTGGTACACGGACAAGATTGTTATACCACTTGATTATATCCAAATTAGAGTATTAGAACAAGCAAAGATACTCTAACAATGTAAATGGAACAAAAGCAAGTTTAAAACAAAGAACAAGCAACAAGAGTTAAGGAAAATGACAATCTGGATAAAATGTATGAATCTGATTCACTACAAAGTAAACCAGATATAGAACCTAATTATTTTACTGAACAAAGAAAGAAAATAACAAAGAATCCTAATTGTACTAAGTAAAACAGAATGCACTCAAGACAATTCAATTTAGAGCCAAAATGATGAATAGGCCGAATGGTGTATCAAGCTCTAATTAATGTGTCAAGTTGTGTGCAAAATGATGGCAAAATGATAGGAAAATGATGTGAAAATGGTGTAAAAAAATGATGGCAAAATGGTGGCAAAATGGTAGGAAAAGGATGGCAAAAATGATACCAAAATGGTACAAAAATGACAGCAAAAATGGTACCAAAATGTTACCAAAAATGGATAGCAAATGATAGGAAAATGTTACAGAAAAAAATGATAAGTAAATGGTAGCACAATTGAATCCTTATCCGAATTGGATAATAATAATTAAAGGTGGTTTAGGATTAAGTTTTCCTATTCCCAAAACAAATAGGATTAATTTTTTTTTTCCTATTACTTAAAGGATTCCTATCTCTATTTAGAAAAAGATTAATTGTTGCCCCTAATCCTCAAGCACTTAGGATTAAGTTTTTCCACCTATTAATGGATTTGGATTTCCCTTTTGCTATAAATATACTCCCTTGGCCGAATCTACTCCCAACCCTTTTCTCCACACGCAAAGTTCTTCTTTATTTCTCTTCTTTCACGTTTTTTTTTTTTTTCTTTTCTTTTCTTTTTTTTTTCTTCTTTTTTTTTTATTTTTTTTCAATGAAATAAATAACAACCACAATACAAACTACCAAACTTCTCAAGCCCAAAAAAAATTAGAAATCAAATTCGGTTTTCTAACCCCTTCTTTTTTATTTCTCAAAACACAAAAACTTCAAGGTGGAAAAAGGAGGCTTAAACGTCGTTTTTGAGGTCATGTAACGATTGTAGAGCACGAAATTCCCTTTCCGAAAAGATATTATAATAACAAATCGGACACCTATGTCAAATGTTATTGCCTTTCAAAGTTTTCTAATTTTTTTTTTCTTTTTTCTCTATAAATCAGCAACTAATCTCTGGAATTCTTTTCCTAGAAATCGAAACCAAGCTAAGAATGTTCAAGTTTTCGGTTCAAGGCTATTTCACGAATTTAAGGTAAAGGTAAGAAAAGAAAAGGCTAATTTAAACACACAAATAAACACAATTAACTAAGAAACTTAATGCAACCTAATTTGGCATAAACAACTAGAATTCAAACAAAAGAAAACGTAAACCTAACACTAAGATAAATAGAAATTTACCTTAACTTGGCTTTGATACCAAATGATACAGAACCCAATAGCTAACGAGCTACAAACCCACACATACGATTCAAATAGCAAAGCAAATCAGATAAACACCCTCCCTATTGAACCCCCAATCAACCTGTGACTAAAAATGCAAATAATCGGGAAACAAAGAACCTGAAAAACGCCACAATCAAATAATTGATAAATTAATCAAACACTTCATGCAATAGAAAATAAAGCAATTCACTCTCATTCTAAGCAAAAAAAATTCGGCTAAGCCAATGAATATCATTCAAAATCTGCAGTTTACAATCCATAACAGCCTATTTATATGGTGGCTAACCCTAGCTAGCAAATAACATAAAGAAAACCCTAATGAGGCCTTAAACTAAGCTAGGCCGAATTGTCCATGGGCTTAAGCTATCAAATAAGCCCATTTACAAGACTTAACTTAAAACAAAACCCATTAAGAAAAGAGTGGGTCGAATTGTTTAAAGCCCAAAATAAAGACTAACTAAAACCCAAAAATAACTAAACTAAACCCAATCTAAAAGCCCATCACGTTTAGCCCATTAAGTCATTAAATAAATGAGTCATGTGACGTTTAAATGAAGCACATGACTTGTACAATTAAAGCCCAAAGTAGTATAAACCCAAAAATGACTTAAATTGGCCCAAAAATGACTTAAGTTGGCCCAATTTCACTAGAAGCTTCCAAAAGGCTATGTACTTTGTGAAAGCCTCCTTCAAGCTCTTTATAACACTTCTTAAAGGCATCTTCATGTAGTTCTTGAGTAACAAAGCCTTGCACATAGGTTGTCATAGCCATCTTCAGCTTCTTAGCTCTCCCTCTTGTGACTGGACCACTAGGCATCTTCAAAGGGTCTTTAATGGTTGGATGATCCGTATCATTATGTGAAGTCATGGTTGAGACTGATGTACACCGTCTAGTAGGCGCATGGCACCATGGAATGCATGTGAAAAGCTATGTATGTATGATATGACATGCGAAGTTATGCATGTGTGAAATTTAAGCACAGAATTGCTCATATGAAATATTAAATATATGCAAGAGATTATACCTATAGGATGCTTAGAGTGCGACATGAGACAACTGTAAGGAGTTGTGTATGTGAAGTGTGTACTGTGCGTACTATGCATGGACTTCGAACATGAAATGCATGCAGAGAATTATGCATATGACATATATGCCATAGTCACGTGCATGGCTTGTATACATGTAAAAGATTATATAATGTGCGCAAAGAATCGTATTCTATAAAATGTTTTCAAATGATCATGAATGAGAAATATATGCGAGGGATCAGGCATGAGAAATATATGAAGAGGGATTTATGTATGCGAAATATATACAAATGCTCATGCATGTAACGTGGGTAAAGAGTCATTCACCGGCATAGATGTAAAGAATCATATGCCAAGATAGGTGGAAAGTCATTATGTACAAAAAGGCTATGTAAAGAATTGAGTGTGTGTGATGTGTACATTGATAACTATGCATATGAAACAAATGCAGAAAAAAAAAATCATATGTATGTGTGTAAAAAATGCATGCGAAAGATGTGCATGTGATATACATGCAAAGGATATGCCCACACAATGCGTGAAAATAATTGATTATAAAAATGAAGTTTAGAGAGCTATGTACGCAAAAGTATCCATGAAATATGCTCGCTAAAGATCTTATGCCAAAAGACATGCACCAAGAATTATACATGTAAAACTATTTATAAGAATTTTTTATACAGCTATGTGTAAAAACATTTGTAGAAAGCATACGTACAAAGAATATTGCTGCGAGTATATGCAAAGTATCACTTTCATGAGTGGCAATAAGAAGTACCCCAAGATTGTGAAATGATTACAACCTATTAGGCACCCTAAACTCGAGTTTCTATTTGTCCTTAAATGCACTGAATGAACCACATTCTCAACTGATTCAATCTCAACAAAAGAATTCAGGAGTCATTCTCAATGAAGTGCAAGAAGATAAACATGTGAATATTAAGATTCACTAAACCAACATGCAAACACAAGGCATACAATGCAGTCACTGTGCGTGTGTGTAAAAGGTCAAAACGGAATTTTTTACCATTTGAAAGCAAATTCTAGATGCAACGTTGGGGACGAGACTCAACTCGAATACATAAATGCACTCGTGGCTTCTCGGTTGAAGCTCAAGAAACACCATATGCCTCTTCCTACGTACCAAACCTTATTAGAAGGTCATCTCCACTAATTAGATAAGACTGAACCAAGAATCAAGAGATCGTACTTCGGTTGTAATGTTAGGCTTAGGCAGATGGTTACCAAGAAAGGATCAAGTTTCAAGAGAAAAAAGGCCGCAATATTCACTCGATGGATGAAAGGACCATTCTTAGCCCAATTGCTTACTGTTCAAGAATTCTTAAATTTGGACTTAGTAGTACTTTTGCTCATCAAACTCAACATAACAATTAAGTTAAAAAAAGATGACCACCGAAACTCATCAAGGTGAATTAACCTGAGCTCTGCTTTTTCTTCTTTTTCTTTTTTTTTTTTATTTTTTTTCTATTTTTTTACTTTTATTTTTTTCACTTCTTTTTTTTCCACAAGCTTACGTCTTTAATTACAGAAGGACAATGATTAAACCCCCTTTCTGAAGTGTAAACCCATCTTTATCAGGATAATTTTTTGATAGCCCAAAGAATTATCAATGATTAAAACTTTTTTTTTTCCGAAGTGTGAACCCATCCTTATTTGGGCGATTTTTGATATTCCGAGAGAATTATCAATGATTGAAACTCTTTTCTCCGAAGTTTGAACCCATCCTTATCAGGGCGATTTTTGATATCCCGAGAGAATTATCAATGATTGAAACTCGTTTTTCCGAAGTGTAAACCCATCCTTATCAGGGCGATTTTTGATAGCCCGAAGGAATGTCGTAATGTACACCCATCCTTACTAGAGCAACCATTTGTCTAAGGGGAAGCCAAAATTATTTTAGGTGAAGGGTAGTTTTAACGTGTGTAACAATAAAATCGGTACGCATTTAGCATACCAAAATAAAGGCTCAATGGGCTAGCAAGCGATTGCAAAATAAGGATAAAAAATAGTCATTTAGAGAGCTATATAAAGAAAGGTTGCTTAAATCATTTTCTAGATTCAGCCTCACTTTGACGGGTAATCAGAAAGGTTCTAGTGCTCTTAGTGAGTTTTCATCCAATCCCCTAATTGCAACTAATTTTTTTCATTTTGTTTCCAAAATGGGCCAGAAGTGTTCTGAACTTAAAAATTACATGGTATAATAAAATGTTTTCATGTGATCCAGCGCTCAGAGATCAAACATATGTACCCTTTGCTTAATTCGAAATGGAATGAAACGCAGATTTCTAGAACTGAGATCAAAACCATTCTTAGTTGAGAACTACTTAGGCAGAGTCAGACTTTGAATCAAAGGTACCTTAATAAGGTGCAAGCATGTCAGCGTTTTAGGCTATAACTTAACACGAGAATTTTTACTCTATCAAAATTTATATACACAAGAATCATGTAGGCATACAAAGAATTGTTTGTAAAATATGTGCAAGCTATGTGCTAAGAATCATGTACAGGAAAAGATGCATGCAATAGTATCGTGCATATTAGTAATGCATGTAAGGAACTATATGTGTGAAACATGTGTAAAAATATATTGTATAGGAATGCGTACATGAAATATGTGCAAGGACGTGTGTGCGCAAAACACCTACAAAAAATTATAATTGAGTGTGTAAACACTGCATAACAAATTATGTGCATGCATAGATTTGCAGTGTTCATGCAAGTAGCATATAATGAAGGTATAAGTGCAAACCATGGCACAACATGAAAATGAATGTTCATGATATATGGTGTATGTGCACATGGCATGATTTAGACAAGATAGGGATACGTATGCAATGTAAGATGAAGATGATCTGGCATGATAATGTGTACTAATGAGTCGTGAGGAATGGCAAAACTCACATAAATAAAAGTGCAAAATATATACAAATAATGCACATGATATGGGACACAATATAAGAATGATTGTGTACAGTGAGCGGCATATGTGTGCGATACAAGACATGGGATGGAAGTGGTTACAAGAAACAAATGACGTTTACAAAGTATGTGTATTTACATGGCATGCATATACAAGACATGCACCAATATATACAATGACTAATATACATGATGCAGGATTCATATGTGCATGGCATAACTCATGCATAACAATGCATGTGCATGATATGGTCTACAATGTGAAAGATGCAATGTGTCTGCCGTGCATGATATGTATAATGCCCGGCCTAATGATGTATGCTAATATGTGTATGTTGTGACACGCAACGGTATGTACATGCTCTAGCACACAATGCTTATGTATATATGCAATATGAGCACACTAAGACATATGTACATAATTAATTGATTTGATTTTTTTTATCTATGTCCATGTGTACTTTCCATGCTACATGCTTGATGTAATGATTATGGTGCATGACAAACATTATGGATGTCATGATGAATGCTAATATGTATGTGTTGCAACAAGCATCGCTATGTACATGCATGACAAATACATGTTATAATTATACTCACAAATTATGATACAAGCAATTTTACATACAAAGTGCACAGGTTCTGTTTATGAAAAAAAATGCGTGAGCGCAAATACACATACATACATACAGGAAAAAACTCCTCCCAACCGTATTTCTCCCACACAGGAGGTCGTGTGGTCTCTTTCATAGGCGGGCTTGATCCATGGGTTAACGACCCAACGGACACGTGCAGTGTGCTGCGAAAAACCAACATCACAAACTCTCATTACTAAAAAAGGGCATGCAAATGAATTTTTGGCCACCGTGTATTTAAACAATCCGAATAAACCGAAATGCCCCCTTTAATGAGCGAACATCTAAATTTACTTAAATTTGTTCAATACACAAAAATCCACTCCACAAGCAATGTATTATGGTGCATGCCCCCTAGTGAAAGTATCTATTTTCCATTACATGAGCTTTGGTCAAGGTGATGATACTTTAGGGCTACCCAAGCATAGTCTCTGCCAACGGGTCTAGCTCATCACGAGCATAACGACTGATCGGGTCTCCATTTGATATACCACGAGGTACTAGGCTCGGGCTGGTGATTATCCTTAACACTTTCCTACAATGAGTGAAAGTAGGGCCGTGCTTCGGGAATGCACTGGGGTAGAATAAGGGACCAAACTAGCGTAGTTGTAAGGCTCTAAAACGATGTGATGCAATTTTCAAAAAGAGATAGAATTTTAAGTTTTAAAAATCCAATTATACATTTTAACCAAAACACTTTCAGAGCAAAGTCACGAAATCCCCAGCGGAGTTGTCATTGTGACGCGCGCCGAAGCTAGCAAAGGCCCTTGTTGAGGGCTCGAGGGATTGGTTTGCGTCTTTTTGATCTTGGGCGCCATGAGATATTTTGGATGCCTCCTTTCCAATAGAACATTGGAAAGGATCATCTAGCCTCACGGCGCCTTTAGGCAACTTTGAAATATTTTGAAGTCGCCACCCAATTTACGAGAAATTGAGAAAAGTTTCTAACCTCTATTGGTCTAAAACCAGAGATGGTGTCTGAAACTTCACTCTTGTTTGTGTTTTGGTTAATTATAAATGTGTTTTTAAATTCATAAAATTCTATCTCTCCTCTCACATGATTAATGCATTTAATTAAAAGGCGCATTGTAAGTATCAAGAAAGCGATAAATAAAAAACTGTAAAAAAAGCAGTAAAATAAAACGATAAAAGAAAGCGGTAAATACGCTAAGCATACAATTACAAGAGAAATTGGGACGGAATACAACCCCAATGAAAGAAGATTAAAAATGTAAATTGGGACGGAATACAATTCCAAATGGAAAATAATGTTGCCCCAAAATTAATTACAAGGGCCCAAGATGTATAAACATGAATTTAAAATGAACGAACAAAATCAAACATAAAAAACATGCATAAATCGGGACATTCGTTTGGTTTAGAAACATTGGTTCTTTCGCACTTATTTGAAAAGGGATCGAAGAGTTATTGGATTGTTAGTTTAAAAATCGGGATGAATGATATCATTTTTGGAGAAAATTAACTCTTCGTTTTATTGTAACATTTTACATTTTACATTTTTTGGCTAAAATGAGGGACATTGGTCCCACTTTTCTTAATTATAAAAATATTTTTTTGATTTTTTATCTCACTCGTGCATAAATAAAATATTTATTTGCAAACAAATACAACACAAAGAGAGAGAATAGGAAAGATCTCACCCGACAACGCGGTCTCCTACACAACGTGACCCCCTCGTGGTCACGGGAACGCTCACGCGAGGCAAATTACAATTAAATCCCGATATAAGAAAAGCAACGGTAAAAACATTAGTGATAGTTCTAACATTAAACACATACACATAAAGATAAGAGAAAAATGAAAAAAAAAATAATCATGCAAGAGTATAATAATAATAACCATAACAATGACAAAAATAATAACAACAATAAAAACAATGACATAATAGCAACAATAAATAATAATAATAATAATAATAGAATAACTAGCAATATTAATGACAATAATTAACAATAATAGCAATAATGCAATATAATAATGATAACATGAACAATAATAATAATGATAATAATTACACAATCACAATAATAATAATAATAATAATAATAATAATAATAATAATAATAATAATAATCACAACAATAGCAATAGCACCACAATGATAATAATGATAACAATAATAATAATAATACTAAAACAAATAATAATAATAATAATAATAATAATAAACATAAAATTATAATAAATAAAATGATAATAATAATGATGATAATAATAATAAAAAATAATATTAATTAATTAATAATAATAATAATAAAATAAAATAAAATAAAATAAAAATAAAAAATATAACCACTTACCGGTTTTTCCTCGCCGGCACCGCCGATGGTCGACACCTCCACTGCCAGAAGACAAATCGCCGCGCCCGGAGCTCGTTGCCGTCGGTCACGCGCCGGAAGGAAGTTGGAGTTGGTCGGAAAATGCCTTGGAACGCCGCGGGTCCTTCCTCATCGATCTTCTTCCCGTCGGCGAGTGCCGATGATCGGCGGCCACCGCCCGATTCGTCCGGGCCTCCTTGATTTGCCGGTGGGAAGCGTGCGGCAGTCCGGCGGCGCCCCGCGTTTCTTCCTCCCTTTTCTTCTTTTCCGGAGTCGTGTGTCGTTGCGTTTCCCGTTTTGCTGGTCCTCTTTGTTCCCTTGATTTCCTTCTTTTTCTCTATTTGCTTTTCATTTCTTTCTATCCCATTCTTCATTTGGTTTGTTTCTTGCCCCCTTTTCTTTGTTTTTTGCTCACTGTCCCTCTTATTCTTGCCCTCTCTTTCTTTTTATTTTTCTTTCTCTTTGGCTTCGGCTCCTCCTTCCATTTTCTTTCTATTTCTTGTTCTCTCTTCTTTTGCCGAGCGCCCCCCCCCCCCCCCCCCCCCCTTTTGCCTTCGTATTTTTCCCCCATTTGCCTTCGTATTTTTCTTTTTTTGCCCCAAAATTAGGGTAGGGCCAACTCATGATTTTCATCATAATTTTTCTCCATAATTTTTGAATTTATTAATTTTATTTTAACCTACTTAATTTATTTATTTTTTTCAACTTCAATTATCTTATATTAACTAATTAATTCAACCTAATCTTAATTTTTAATTTTACACACACACACACACACACACACACATATATATATATATATATATGTATTTTTAAGTTTTTATATTTTTACTTTTTTCTTTTTTTTATATATTTTTCGGAGAAATTATCAAGTTTACCTGGAGAGCTAAAATTGCCATTTTTTGGACGGATATTACCCTTGACTCAGGACCCGGTGTCTACACCAAAATTTAAATATGTTAGAAAATTAAAAAAAAAATTGGAGGGTCAAACTATAAAAAATAAAAGATTAAAAGGATTTATTTAGTATTTTTTCGAAAAAAAGGGGGCCAAGGCCCCATTCAATCTTCATCAATACTAATGCAATACAAAATCATAAATATTAAAAAAAAAATTAAAAAATTCCTCAATTTAATAAACAAGAAAATATGAAAAGTTAATTTCAGCTTACCCCCTCTCATTTAGGACTATACAAATGGTCGGTTCAGTTTTGTATCGAACTGAATAGATCAAAAACCAAAGTTTTCAAAATAAAAGAACCAAACCCCAAATCGAACTATTTAGAACCGAAACCGAATAGATCGAATTAATTTCGGTCGGTTCGGTCTAATCGGTTTTTTCTCTTAAACTGTGGATTCCTTTCTACTCTCACTTTCACTCTCTCTCTCTCATCTACTTCATAGATCTCTCCTCCTTTAACCCATAATAGTCACATTTTTGATCGACCCTCTTAATAATTCGTAACCTGATATGAACAGAAGCCATCAAAAGGTAGACACCATTGCAAGGAGCTCACTAATGTCCTCTAAGCACTGAACGGAGAACCACTTTTGTCGAATTGAAGCCCTAAAGCTTTAGGCCTCTCCACCGCTGATGTGCCTCTCTGCCGCGAGTGGGGATGATCTAAGGATATCATGTTCTTCGTCATGGCATCAAGAAGCTCCTGATAGTAGCCATGCCATCAGATTCCATCGGGATTGGCCGAAAATTTCGTCAAAAGGTTTCGGTTGAAGGAAAGAGAAAATGGCAGAATGTAGAGAAGAAAGAGATGACGGAGGAGCAGAGTTGCAGTGGCCAGAGGGTGGGGTTGTTCAACTTTTGGGTCAAACTAACGAAATCAAAAAAATACGGTTTTGGTGATTTTTCAGTCGTGTTGGTCGGTTATTTTTGATTTAAAGCTGGGTTATGAGATAAATGGTCGGTTTTTTGCTAAACTGACCATTTTATTCTTCACTCGATATTGTACTCTCTGCCTCTACCTCACTCTCTCTGTTTTGCCTCTATCTTGCTCTCACTCTCTCTTTGTCTCGATCTCTCTCTGTCTCGATCTCTCTCTATCTCAATCTCGTTCTATCTCTTTGTCCCAATCTTGCTCTTTCCTCAATCTCGCTCTCGCTCTCTATATCGGTCTCACTCTCCCTCACTCGGTTTTGTGCCATCAACCAAGTATGCTATTTTTTGCCATTTTCAATTGATGTTTCTTTGCTCGAGATCTAGATTTGAAGGTTGATTTTGATTTTGATTTATCTGAAATTAGATCTAGATTTGTCATTAATTTCTCCCTGATTTTGATTTTCCTAATCGAGATCAAGATTTATATATTATGCTATCAAATCTCCTTGGTATGTCTATAGTATCTTGTCTTTATGATTATCACCTTAATTATTTTTGGGTTCAGCTTGCTTGTGTTATGGCTTGCATTTGTTTTGGGTTCAATTTGGTATTGAGCTAGATGCTTCTTGTGATATATATGATTTATTTGTAATTTTGGTTGCTAATTTATGGATTGAAGTTTTTCTCGTTAAAAAAAAAAGCTTAACATTGTATATTCTAATGAAAAAGCTTCTCAGTTACTAACTAAATTGGAATTTTAGGTGCTCCTACATCTTGAAAAATACACTGTCACTGATTATTTAAAGCTAATAAGAGTATTAGAATGGAAAAAAATAAAAGAATATGCATATGTGATGCAGAATTAAGTCAACGCAGCATCATCACTCATTCATTAAGTTGGGTTTATTGGATTTTTTCTTGGATAGAATAACAAAATAAAAGATACTAAATACTTAGATAGCCCCCAAAAAAGAAGCATCCATTAAATTGGATGCCATTCCAACTATAATTATTTAAGCTTTGAAAAGAGGAAGTTCCACAATCTTCATCACCAGTCAACACTGATTCTCATCATAATATAATATATTATATATTATTTCTTTGTTCTTTTACAAAATCATAAGCCTTGATTTAATTGGTATTTAAGTTTGGCATTTCCTTCCAATTTCGAACCCAATAAGAGTGGATAAGAAAAAGCTCCATTCCATTAGTGATTGTCTTCGTGTATATATATATATATATATATATATATATATATATATATATCAACCATCAGATATTAAATTAATTGTTTCTAAAACTTTTCAGACCTCAAACTTCTTTAATAATTACTTTTTAATGCAATTTTCATATTTGGTATTTTAATTAAGTTATTTAAGCATTGGATTCTATGATTTGTGGACAACCTACATTCTCCTCCTTTCCATTACTATGTATTACTTTTACCTTATCTCTTTTAAAGATTTCTTTAGCTCCAATTACAATTTCAATTCACCAGGTTACTTCATGCTATTAATTTCACAAGCATAAGCAGTAAATTAGTGCTGTCCAGTATGCGGTTAATAGTTTCACATTGTCACCTTGCTTAATATTGTAAAAGTTGCTTAATATTATAATATATAGTACTTCAACAGTATTTCAACCTCCTAATTTGTATTCCTAAGCATTTTTATTGGATGATATGCTATATTCTATAAGTTTTAATAGTACATCTGTGAATTAGTATTCTTTTTTTCATTTTGATATTTTGTTCTGTAGCTGTGAAGCATTGATTGTTGAAATTTTAGGAATTGTTGGAATAATTGTAATTTTTCTGCTTTTTGGAGGGTTGCTATTTTTTCTTTGCAAGGGTACAACCAAAGCTACAGACACGAAGAATTTGTCGACCGTTGCATCGGAATCAGCATACAGTACAGGAGGCAGGATATTGGATCCTTTTAGAAATGCATTGTCACCTTTAATGGTAAAAGCACTTGTCTGCTATCAAAATTGGTTGGACTCGGCTCCAATTGATTTTCGAGAAGCTATGGATAATGTGGAAACATATGAAGAGGTTGAATCAGGTACTTTCTATTTTTGAAGTTATATTTTTTTTTTGTGATAATTCTAAGCGGAATCAAGTTTTCTAATTCATTTTGTTTTACAAATTTTTCAAATCTGTATGCACTTTCAATTTGAGAGTGATGGTCGAATAAGTTCACAAAGTTGAGGGAGGTAGTTGGATTGTTTAGAAGCTGAAATAATTTAGCCATTTTGACAATAATTTTGTACTGATACTATTAATTTGATTCCCAGCTAACTAAAATTCATTCTGATGTATAAAATTGTGCAATATGTCAAATTTTATTAAAAAAGACAATTTAGATTTTTTTAAAAATAAAATGCAATTTATAATTTAATATAATTATTATATGATTTATTATTTTATTTTGTAATAAATTTAAAAAGTTAGATTTTCTAAAGAAAAAAATTAAATAATTGTATTTAATTTACTTCAAATCGTATATAAAACCGTTTCAAACCGCCTTAAAACCACCCCAAACCGCTGTAAATAATAATGGATTGGGTTGGTTTTTAACCAATAAACCATACATGACATTCATATTGGGTTGGGTTGGGTTTATTTCATTTTTGACCCAACCCAACCTATAAACAGCCCTAGAGGGAAGCAGAGCTGGTGGTGGCTGGTGACAATGTGATGGAGTTGGCCCCTGTTGCTGCTGGCGGTGGGGTGTGTGTGTGTCTATATATATATATATATATATATATATATATAGCAAAACGGTGAGTTTTTGGTAACTCGATCGGTTTGATTAATTCGGTTTTTTAATTTTAAGAACCGAATTACTCGAAATTTAATTTCGGTTCAAAATTGAACGAAAAAAAATCGAATCAAAAGATCAAAATTTATTCGGTTCAATTTTCTATTTCGGTTCGATTCCCTGCAGCCATACTCTCATTATTAAGAAGTATTAGAAGAAAGAAAAAAAATCTCACAAAAAGAGAAAGAAAAGGATAGATACAGAGAACGAAAAGACGATAGAGAGTGAAAGGCGACAAAATGGGCAAGAGAAAAGTTTAAAAATGGGACATTTTAAATGGAGGAAGATTTTACCTTTGTACCAATGTTATTTTACTTAATAAAATATTATTTTTTGTCTCAGTCAGTCCATGCGTTTCTTTACATTTGCGCTCACGCTTTCTGCTAAGTATGCCTGTAAGTAACTAATGGTACAGTTTTGCCAAGTGAATTGTCGAATTGGATGCCAAAAGGTATAAGAGTATAATGATAAATGAGTTAAGTATAAGTATGTTTTTATATTTTTTTCAAAACTGACATAAATTATGATATTTTATATTTTTTTTCAAAACTGACATAAATTATGATATTTTATATAGATTAGTACAAAATAAAATAAAAAATATATAAAAACACAGTTATAGTTGATAAAAATAATTTTATTACTCATCTGAACTTGACAAATATGCATTTATTACCTTTTAATATTGACAAAGCCTACATAATAAGTATCTGAATTTTATTTTTACATGCATTTTCTTTACTACAAGTAGTGTGTAGTAAATATATTTTTATTAAAATCATGTAAATTTAACCAAAAAACATGCATATGGCTAAAGAATTTAAGAGGAATAAGTATATTTGTTTTTTTGTGAATATCAGGGACTTTACGTGTGTATATTTTCAAATTCAGGTGTGTATAGATTATGTTTGACAACTTTGAGAATGTAAAATGTCATTCTTAAAATTAATGTGTGTAACTAAATATTTTATAAGTAATAGATGTATTTTTATGTATTATCCTAAATAAAATTGTACGTAAAAATTAAAAACAAAAAGAAAAAGAAATAAATGCGGCTATACATGATTTATGCTTTTGAACAAAATTAATTTCCTGACTTTTCGTACATCATAGTGTAAAAATATATATGCAATATTATCATCATATAACATAATAGGATGATTGTCAAAAACTCGTTTTAAAACGTATGTTTCTACGTTTTATACATACGATAAAAAAATACTTTTGGTTTTAGGTAAAATTCTATTTTTGTAAGTTTTAATATATAAAATACTTTTGGTTTTAGGTAAAATACATTTTTGCCATTCCGCACCTCGAAATTATAATTTTATCAATTATATATCTGTAATTGACTATTGATTAACTTGTTATAAGTAAATTCGTAAGTTTGAAGAGTGGAATGATAAAAGTATACAAGTACAATGAAAAATTTATATTTTAAGCCTTTTTGTACAAATTATTTGAAACTTTGCTTCAAAACGCTTTTACTAGTAAGTCTTATTTTTGAGATAAAAAATGCATATCTTGTTTGTACTTCCAAAAGCCCAACTATATATTCTCCATAAATAAATAAAACCTAATATTGAGAAACACTATTAAAAATGAAGATGTGGACATTAGTAATGTCAATGAATTTAAAAGAAATTATGGTGAGAAGGGTAAATACAAGGATGATGCAGAACATGGTGATTTTTATTTTAATGATTATATGAGCGGTTAGTTTTTATTCTATTTTCATGTTTTAATTGTATTCCAGTAATATACTGACTTAAATTTAAAGGATGAATCTCGAGTTTGAATCTTGCTATTTTTGTTCTTCAATCTCTTTATAAAAAATAAACAAATAAAAAATAAATAAGAAAACAATGATTTATTCCATATATAAATATGAGTAAGCATTAAACAGCACCTGGATTTGTGATTTTCTCCGTCTTTAAAGCTTAACCAACAATTTCTCCTTAATGTTTGGCCACAAAACTTACACCGCATATAGAAAGAACAAATCAAACTATGAACATTAATTTCCACATTACTTCGTAATTTTTCTCTTTTTTTCTTTTCCCATTAATTTATTTTATTTTTCCTCTCCCCTTCCTTTTGATTTTCACCATTTTCTAACCTTTTATTTTTATTTCATCTCTGTTAGTGTTCAATGTTCATTTATTTAATTTGCAATTTATCAATTTAATATTTAAATTAAAAAGGAAAAGGAGGGAAAAAATGAATGGGAAGGCCTCCGTCTCCAAGGAACTCAATGCTAAGCACGTCAAGGTTGGCCTTTACATTCTTTCATCTATCTTTTTTTTTCCCCACATGAATATCCATTTTATTTTGATTATTATATATGCAATTATTAGAATTAATTTAGCAAATGATCTTTATTTTTTTGTTTGTTATAAATAAATATATTAGTCATTGTTATCTGCTATTATTATCAAGTGTTCTTTGTCTTCATTATTCTCTCTTTATGGCATTATTCTTCGATTTTTTTTTTAATGAGAAGAAACTGCATTTCATTAAAAGAACAGAAGTTCGAACAAGATGGGAAAGACTCATAGGTCAAATAACTTGCATAAAAGAAAAAAGCTTTACCTAAAGAGTGATCCTTCTTCTTATCAAAATTTCTAGTCCATTTCACAAAGATTTAGATCTTCGACGACAAAGAACCTCGTTACATTCAGCAATCGTCAAGCCAAATTCTGCCGGATCATAGCCATGGAAGATAAAGCATAGTAAACTTTTTGAGAATCCACAAAAATAATACAAGAAGATGGAAAAGAAGCTTCTGCCCATAATAGAAACGCCCTAAGGCAAGAGCTTTAGCTACTCTACCCCAAAAAGGCCCAGCATAGTGATCTGAGATTGCTCCCATAAAATCACCATTGGACTATCGCACAACGCCACCATAACCTCTCCTGCCATTGTCGTCATCCAACCCTGCATCCACCCAACCCTTCCAGCAGCCAGCCCTCTTGCTATTTTCTCCTTTGCTACTTGATACATGAACGTTTGGAGGAACATTAACAGCCTGAAATTTAAGTTTCGTCTCGTGCTAGTCCTTCAATAGCAAAAGGGCAACAGAGATAATCATGTGAGTAGCAATTAACCTATTATTCCACACAAGACCATTTCTAACCTTCCATAGATACCACCACAACATGCAACATTCTTCAAATGTCTCCTTACCCACTAAATTATAGACATTCAGAAAAATTTCCTAAAAAATGGAGCCTATAAACAAAGGTTGCACATTAAATTGATTCCACACATCCTGAGCAATAACACAATGGCAAAGCACATGAAGTGTATTCCCTCAACCCCCACATATATCACAGGCTTGGTATATAAAATTCCTTTTGCTTCCAAGTGATGCTTTCGTTGGAATTACTGCTCTCAAGCTCTTCTAAATAAAGTTCTTGACCTTTGGTAGAACATCTAACCTCCAAAGAAACTTCAACATGAAACTCTAATCGACATCAGCCTTCCTAATTGATTCCAAATCTAGAAAATAACCACTATTATTACTACTACTACTACTACTACTACTATTATTATTATTATTATTATTATTATTATTATTACCCTTCTTCTCAAAATTCCAACACAATGCATCCTCCTTTCTAACATTATGTAGTACTCCAAATAGCATTTAAATCCTCCACATTAAATATTTTAGTAAGTATCCTCTCTTTCTCCGAAACCATCATCAACTCAAAAACTAAGTTCCTTTGGAATCCATGGATCCCATCATACTCTAATCTTCTTAACATTACCAACTCGCCAATTTAGCAAACAAAACACTTCTCTAAGTAAAACTTGGGTTTGAACCCCAAATAGCTTATAAGAAAGACCCATTTGGAAAATATTTGGCTTTGTATATCTTGTAAAAAAGAGTGTTGGTAGCAGTCAATAACTGCCGACACTGTCACCAAAGCACAGACAAGTTAAAATGATATAAATTGTGAAAACCCATACGCTCCATTATCCTTCCTGTAACCTGTTACACATTCTCTCCCAAGCTAGCCAATTCAGTCCCTTCCTATCATCCTTCTTTGTATCCCACCAAAACGAGTTCATAATTATCTGCATTTCCTTACAAACAGAAATTGGGATAAGAAACACACTCATATAATATGACGGGATAGCTTAAGCGACGAACTTGATTAGAATTCCTTTCTTCCTCTTGATAAGAATTTATTCTTCAAACCATTAATACGCTACCAAAGTTTATCTTTTAAGAAACCAAAAATGAACTTTTTATCTCTCCCAAACAAGAAAGGAAGACCAAGGTACTTGCCCTGATTCAAAGGTTAGTGAACCTGCAAGATATTATAAATTGCCCCATGAATAGAATCTCTCACATTTCTGCTAAAGACGATGCCTGATTTTTCATAATTTATAGCCTGCCCGAAACTTTCTCATACTTCTTTAGCAAACCCTTAATATTCCCTCGCTTTAAAGAAGAAAAGAGAGGCATGTGCAAAAAATAAGTGAGAAACCCGAGGGCCTCTTCTACTCGCCCTACACCCATATGGATCAAACCCCTTCTTTCTGCATCCTTAAAGAGATAGCAGGATAAACCCTCAGCACATAAAATAAACAAGTTAGGAAATAATGGATCTCCTTGTCTGTCATAACCCTCTTTTAGGCACAAGAGGACCAACTTATACTCCATTGAACATAATTGAGTATTTCACATTTTTCACACATAACATCATCCAGGATACCCAAATTTCATGAACCCAATCTATGCAATATAACCTCAAAAAAAGACCAATTTACTCTATTATATGCCTTATTGATTGCAATTTTAAGAGCTTGTAACCCTTTATTTCCCCTGCTCATACGTTTCATAGAATGTATCAACTCAAAAGCAACAAGCACATTATCAGTAATCGTATGACTTGATAAAAAAGTAGATTGTTCATCAGAAACAATATCATACAAGATAGATTTAAGCCGATTATACTCCAGAATATCCATAAAAAAAAAGCTGGATTAAAGCCATGTGGACAAGGACATTTATCTAGATGCATTAGAAATGCTGCCTCATGGATCTCATCAACAATGATAAAAGCAATCAAATCTTGGTTATGAGACTCTGAAACTTTTCTCTCCACCAACTCATTCACCAAATCATATTCACAATTCCCTTTCCAAAAAATATTCTGAAAATAGACAAGGACAACACGCCGCATGTCATATTCCTCAAAAGCTCGAGTCCCATTTTCATCAATCAAGCTTGAAATTGTGTTTGTTCTCATATGCATACTGGTTTGTGTATAGAAATACTTTGTATTTTAGTCACCAAATTTGAGCTCAAAAATCTTTTAAGTGTTGCTTCCATTAAATTCCTCTTTCTTCAAAATCCCATTATATTCGGTTTTCAATTGAATCACAATTTTGACATCAACAGTCCCCTCTCTATCTCTACTCAAATCAAGAATTTTTAAAATCTAATACTTTCTCTCCCTCAATTGTATATCCCTCGTCGAACCCTAAACATCCTACTCTATCATATCACCCTAACCCTCTTTAATAACCTTACCAATATTCAGATTCAATTACCATTTATTCTCAAAATGAAAATATATATTTTTTCCTCTAACTGAACAAAGCAGAGTGATCCATGATAGCACAAGATTTAGATGTAAGCAAATGGTTGGAAAACATAGAAAAAAAAAAATCTCCATTAGCCATACCTCTATGAAGTCGTTCCCGAACAGTATTATGTTGTCTACCACACTTCTTCCGCGTGAAAAAAGGACCATTTGAAGGCAAGTCTAAAAGGTTATAATCCAAAATGGCAGCTTTAAAACCATTCAATAAAGAATTAGGATGAAGTCGACCTCCATTCTTCTTCTCTCGGGACAAATAATTGTTAAAAGTCTCAAACAGACTACCAAAGGCCATCCTGAAATTCATAAATCAAACGCAATATGTCCTAAGATTTTTGTCTGCACTGCCTTTTTGGAAGTCCATAATAACCCATAAATTGCCAAAAAAACTCCAACCGAAGTCCCCACATTCACATCAATGAAATTTTGAGTGTAGCGATTAATAGTAAACCCGATATTATTAGCCTAAAGAATTGCCAACCCTCCTCCACGGCCAATTATCTCCACTACAAAACGAAAATCCAACCAACTTCTTTTTTAATAAGTCCAACCGACTACCTTAAATCATAGTTTCAATTAAGGAGACAATAATCAATCTACGGCAAAGGATTAAATCCTTAAGTACCTTAACTATGAGGGAGTTGCCAAGCCCCCAACAAATCCATCTTAAGAATTTCATGGATCCCAGCAGGCCTATGATGCAGGACTTGCCGATCGTGACTCTCTCTTGGAGAAGCATAATTGGAATTCCGAAGAATAGCATGGTAAAAAAAATGAAAAAAATCAATTCCAAATAATAGTGTGGTAAATTTGGAATGAGAATTGTTAACGGACTGCCATGCCAGGATTCGAAAAACTATCGGTAAAAGTTTTGTCAAAAAGTTATATCAATATTAGTTAGTTATACCAATAGGCTTTATACTTAATATTTATTAGGTCTAATAATTTTTCTCTTATTTCTAATAAAAATATATCCATAAATGTCGAAAAATATTTTTTAGGGTGCATAAAAATTTTCGGGTCAAAATGATGTCATTTTTCGGTCCGGCAAATTTTTACCAGTCCGATAACTTATTTTTCTATAAAATCTAAAAATTAATTTTCACTTTCAAAAACTTCCTTACATTATTTGGAGTGAGTCCATATGTCAGATTAATTTTTGGAGGTTTATAGCATTTTTTTCAAGACTGATCAAAATTTAGTCAATTGCCGTTATTATTTAAATCGAACCGTATTTTATTTTTATTTTTGACTTTTGAGAGTCTATTTAAACTCAAATTCACCTCAAATTATACTCTCGGATTTTTCATGAATTATACTTTTCAATGGCCGAATAAAATATTTTTCGATACCAGGTCGTATCATTAACCGTGGTGTCACTATTCATGACCCGAAAAGTACTATTTATGAAAACTGAAATTTTGGAATATTATATGATAAGTATACGAGTTTAAATATGTAAAATATTTTGATATAAATTTGTATTATATTTTGATATAAATAATAATTGGAGTCAATATTTAAATGGCTTATTTGGCTTGGCTATATAATAACCCATAATCCATATAAATATTTTTTAAATTTTAAAATGGGTTATATAGGTTATAATAATCCATTAAAATTATGAAAAAAATGGGTTAGACGGATTGAGATGAACGGTTTGAATGGGTTACACCAATTTTGAACACCCCTAAACATTACTCACTTGTTCAAGTTGATTCATCTACTCTTCTTCATGTTACTAAAAATAAGCACATTGTCTATATAAACCAGGCAAAACTTCTTTAATGTTTTAAATGCAGTATCCGCGCACTAAAATGAAAATTCAAGTATTTAATGTGGAGTTTTTAAAGTTTGAGAACTTAATGCAGGAAAACCTTATAGTTTGGGGACTTGAGCATCCTTTATTCCAAAAAATTATTAGCACTAGTTTTGCTCATTAAATTGCTTTTTAATTACTACATTGAAGATAGAAATTACTTGCATGGTTAATTTTTTTTTTTCATAATAATGAAAGTATTGTTAAAAGACAAAACTATGCAAAAATACTAATCACAGTGAAACAATTAACAATTTTTTTTTTATCAAGAAATATTGTTTTATTTTATTTATAATTGCTTTGTTTTTTCTGTAGAGTTTATTTTCTTATGGTTGAATGCAGATTTTGGAGGGTCTTCTTAAACGGCCAGAAAATAGAGAATGTGCCGATTGTCATTGCAAGTACTCTTCCAAATCCTTTCTCAATTTTCATATTACGCTAAGTATAATATTTAATTTTCAATTTATAATTCGAGCTATGGTTATATTATTGTTTTAGGGCCCCACGATGGGCTAGTGTGAACCTTGGAATATTTATATGCATGCAATGCTCAGGAATTCACCGTAGTCTTGGAGTCCATATTTCACAGGTATATTTGGAAACTATAATTTTTAATTCAAATCACACAATTCAATTTTATTTTTGCTGTATAGATTTGGAAAGCAACAAACAATTAGTAGTTTTATTTTAATAAATTCTACCAAAAGTCATACCATTCTACAAGTACCAACTTAATTATTATTATTATTAATTCTAAAGAATTATTTATTTATTTTTTTCCATGTCAATTTCCATTACGCAAATGTACCTTCCAAAGATGACTTTTGAATTTTGAATTGCAAAACAGGTACGATCTACAACACTAGATACGTGGTTACCTGACCAGGTTGCTTTTATGCAATGTAAGAATATATTTTATTATTTGCATTATGTTAATTTTATTCATGCCATTTTAATTAATAATAACAAAGCCCAACCTTTGTTCATTAATTGCTGCATTCATCTAGAGTTTTAAATTACAAGAGTCACTTTTTGATTCAATTTGAAAGATATATACCCTACTAATCGGCGGAATGTGATTTAGTACATGCGCATCAACCATTTGATTACCAGGACACTTACAATCTGATGATTTAAATGCGCACGCACCACATACACGCGCATTAAATTATTATTTCTACTAATAATATAATTTTTATTTTTATTCTTTTGCATATTTTCATAGCTACATACGTGCCATTTTTTTTTTGGGCAGCTATGGGTAATGAGAAGTCAAATTCATATTGGGAAGCAGAAATGCCTTCAGATGTTGATAGAAATGGAACCGAGACATTTATTCGTGCCAAGTAAAACTATTACTACTTAACTCATGCTAATATCTTTACATGCTGATTACAAAGTGGTCTTTTAGCTTAATGCATAATCTGCTTCTTATATTATATATATATTTTTCATTAATTCATTATAAAAACAATTTCAGCCTCACTTAATAATTATTTCTGTTAATGTGGATACCAAATGATCCACGCCAACTACAAATCAAATTCACTTAAGTTTACTCATATTTTTCCTTCTTTTTATTCACCAAAAAGAAAATAATCATTTTCTCTTATGATTATTATTTTCAGATATGAAGAAAAAAGATGGGTTTCAAAAGCAACGGCACAATCATCTCATGTTAGCAACAATAGCAACATAGTAAAAGGTGAAACAAAAAGCTATACTCGACAACATACAAGAAGGCATTCCCTTGATGATGCTAGCTTTGCTAAGTTTATGGGAGAATGTGCTCCAACTACAAGAACTCGTGGGGTAATTTTGACAATCAACACATTTTAAAATATTCTTACTTTTATATCTATAGTCGATTAGTGAGCTCTAATTATATGAAAAATACTTATTTATATATATCTTATATCTCCACATTAAATAAAGCTAATTTACATATACCGAAAGCAATCATGGTAAATGACTAAAGGAGGCTAAATCATATGTAAAATATCTCATGTATCTCTATATTATTGATTTAGGGGTTAATTTTATTCACAATCATTGAATTTATTCACTCATAATGAAAAAATGAAAAAAAAAATTGGAATACAAAAATACTTCAAATTCTCCATTTTAACCTAAAAAGTCATATTAGCCAGAACTCGACTAAAATTTTACCAGAATGTACAGTTAGCATACATCATTGAAGTCCAAAATGACGAAAAAGAACATGTTAGGAATATCAATATAATCCAAGTACATGTAGAAAATGAGAGCTAACCGATAAGTTGATTTGCCAATTGATGAGTTGGCATGCTAACTGTAAATTCTGGTCAGTTTTGATTGGTTTCCAAGTGAAGTGACTTTTTAAACTAAAATAGATAAGTTAGATACTTTTGTGTTACAAAATTTTCTTTAATGATTTTTTTATTATATGTGCATAATTCAGTAACCGTGAGTAAAATTAATAATTGATTTAATTTCAATACGTGTATGTACAAATGATCCTTGATTTTGGTCATGTTTCTCAATCCTTATCGAAGTATATTTTAATTTTACTATAACCCAGTCAATTTTGATCTGAAAATATTTTATTTTATTTTGTTTTTTTTTTTATGCCAAATCACTTGAATGGCTCGACCTCATCCCAAGATGCAAGTGCTTTAGTACTAGAAAATCTATTTTTTCAAATAGATAGGGTTACAATAAAGTTGAACTTTTAAGAGTTTTACATTGCATATTGATGTTGAATAATGGGTGGACATATAATCAAAGTTCAAGAATTGTAGATACAATTGTTCAGATTGCAATTGAGTGTTTTCATTATTATTTAATAAAGCAATAAACGTTGTTAGTATTACGCAGCTTGAATTCTTACATTTAGTTTATTTTAACATAAACTTTCAAACATTTTTAAAATTATTGTCAAAGAATACCTCCTATATCCTTATAAATGTATAATTTTTTTTTTAAAAAAAAAAATCTTATATTTTCTATGCATGCATGATATAGGCTTCTTTAGATATGAAGAATCAATTTGGTAGTATAACTCCACCAAGAAAATATTTTGAGCAACCTTTTGGAAATAAAGATGGGGCTACAGATCTCTATAGCTTGCTTTACATCAAAGATGGAGAAAAAGACAGCTCTAGTGTGCTTCCTGCTCGCTGGGCAACTTTTGATTGTAAGTTCATATTTTATAATATTAGCATTGTTTGTTAGTATGTAATAAGAGTATCATTTTACTAGGATATCAAGTTTGATACTCTTATATTATATGGTTGCAGGAATAGAAGCTAAATAAGTTGATGAGAACTATGCTCTATGTGTCCAAATATAAGGCAATGAATCAAAATTTAAAATTGGAGAATGCAAGCATATCTTAAAGCTTTTCTCTTTGGGATTATAATGAGGCACCTTATCACAACGAAGTTGAAAGCTCTTTGTTATCAAATGGCTCTGACCTTTATTTTTTGTAACTGCATGTTGTAACATTGTATACCATATACATCCTTCACTTCTTCAATGGGTCATATAATACCAATATTAGAAAATCACAATTTTGATGCAAAACTTGGATGTAGAAGTTAATGAGACTTTTATTTTTAAAACATATCTTTAAATTCTATCATTATTATTTGATTTACATAGCAATTTCTGTGTTATATATATAACACACTTTTTTTTGAAAAAAAAAAATTAATCTCTTAAATGTGTAATATGAAATATATTCAAATTAATATTTCAATTCAATATTAATAAATTGTACAATTTAAAAAGTATTAATTAGAAGAATAATTTCACTATATATTATGTTGATTAATTTTATACAAAAATTCATATGCTATACAAGCGAATTCTAAAAGAGGTACATGACAAGTAGAACTACACATGAAAAGTATAGAATATTTTGGAATAGACACTTGGTCTTATCATGCCCCAGCAAATTGTGTTGGAAAAGTCAACAATTGTGACTTAATTCTTTTGTTATGCCGCATCGGGAAATTGTAAAGAAAGAGAGATTTGTTAAAACTATAAATATTGCCCCTCCCTTTCTAATTGAAATCATCCCAAAATTGCCATTTTTTCCTAAAGCAAAATTCTTTTTCTTTTTTTTTTTGGTAAATATTTCACTTGTATCATTTTTTTTCAAAATAGTAAAATATAATTTGATAGTGTTCGAGGACGTAGACATAATTGGCTGAATCTCGTTAAATTCTGGTATTTTTTATTTGTTTATTTAATAGCTATTATCGGGTATATTTTTTTAGTAAATTATTGTACTGTTAAATTATTTAAGAAAATTTTGTCTAAGCAGATTGGGTTTTAAGTGAGACCATTTATGACCCCTCTAGTCTTTCCTGGGAATTTTACCTTGTGTGATTTTTCAGTACAATCGTTTAAATTTTATTCACCTGCGCAATAGTATTCGAGGTGAATTTGGTAGAAATTAACCCGAGTTTCCACAACAATTGGTATTAGAACCTAGATTCTTTCTTAGTATGCTCTTGGCATTTCGCATTGATAGCTATTTAATAGTAATTGTAGCAAAAATGACAAATCCATCCACTGCTTCTTCCTCATCCATTTTGGCAAGAAATGCGATGGCAAATGCAAGAGTTGCAGTGAAAATTTTTGATAGTACGGGTCATTTTGGCATGTGGCAAAATGAGGTTCTAGACGCTTTCTTTCAGAAAGGTCTAAACATTGCCTTTGAAGAAAAGAAACTAGATGATGTTGATGAGAAAGAATGGAAGCGCCTTAATCATTTGGCATGTGGTACAATTTGATCGTGCCTTTTTATAGAGCAAAAGTATGCTTTCTCAAAAGAAACTTTTGCAAGTAAATTCATGAAGGTACTGGAGGAAAAATTCTTAAAAAAAAACAGTTAGAAGAAGCTCAACATGAAGAAAATACTGTTTCGTTTCAATTATATTTCGGGTACCACAGTAAATGATCACATCACCAGTTTTAATCAGTTAGTCGCTGATGTACATAATATGGATGTCACATTTGAAGATGAAGATTTAGCTTTGATGCTATTGGGATCCGTTCGTGAGGAGTTTGAGTTTCTTGAAATGACTTTACTTCATGGGAAGGATGCTGCATCTCTCAGAGAAGTTTGTGCTGCCTTGTATAATTATGAAATGAGAAAGAAGGACAAGAAAGAAAGCACAAGTGGAGCTATATAAGCTCTAGTAGTGAAAGATCAATCATAGAGCCAGACTAAAGGAAAGAAAGGGAGATCGAAATCGAGGCCTAAATTGGGCAAAGACAAATGTACCTTTTGTTGGGAAAAAGGGCACTGGAAGAAAGATTGTCCGAAGCTGAATAATAAAGGCAAATTTGATAAGGGAAAGGCTGTTGTAGATTCAAAAGTAGCTGAGTGTAACGATAAAAACTTAGATTTTTTACTTGCTGTTACATCATTAACTAGCTCTTCTAGTGTATGGCTGCTTGATTCAGGCTACAGTCATCATACGTGTCCCAATCGAGATTGGTTCTATGAATTTAGAGAACTAGAAGATGGAGTGGTTAATATAATAAATGATGTCCCTCTTACCACACATGGGATTCATTCCATTCGTTTGAAAAACCATGATGGATCAATCAGAATCATAAAGGATGTTCATTATATGCCCAGTTTATCAAAGAATCTCATTTCCATGGGGGCTCTAGAAGAAAAGGATTTCGAGATGCGAGTAAAATATGGAGTAATGAAGATAATATCTGGTGCACTTGTGGTGTTAAAGGAAATTTGAAAGAATAACAGATTGTACCATTACCAAGGTACTACTGTTATTGGTACAATAATAGTGGCTTTTACTAATGAAAATGAGTTAGAAGCAACCAGGTTATGGCATATGCGCTTGAGGCATGCAGGTGAAAAATCCTTGAATCTCCTGGTGAAATAAGGATTGTTGATAGGAGTTCAGACTTACAAATTGGATTTTTGCGAGCATTGTGTCAAAAGGAAAAAGATAAGGGTGAAATTTAGAACAGCAATCCACGATACTAAGGGTATTTTGGACTATGTTCATTCTGATGTGTGGAGACCTTCTAAGACGGCTTCTTTGGAAAGAAAATACTACTATGTGACCTTTTTTGATAATTTTTCCAGGAGAGTTTGGGTGTATACTATGAAGACTAAGGATGAAGTGCTGGGAGTTTTCCTCAAATGAAAAAAGATGATGGAAACTCAAGCAAGCTGAAGGACCAAGCATGTCCGTACAGATAATAGCGAAAAATACAGGAGAGATCCATTTATGAAGGTGTGTGAAGATAAAAGCATTATTAGACACTTCACGGTCAAAAATACACCACAACAGAATAGGGTGGCAGAACGCATGAATCCGACATTGCTGAAAAAATTTTGGTGTATGTTGTCCAATGCTAGGTTTGGTAGAGAATTTTGGGCTGAAATTATTACATATGCTTGCAATCCCATTAATCGCCTACCATCTAATGCTATTGGTGGTAAAACGCCATTGGAGAAATGGTTTGGAAAACCTGTTATAGATTATAATTCCTTACATGTATTTGGTTCCACTGTATACTATCATATCAAGGAATCAAAGTTGGATCCATGTGAAAAGATAGCAATTTTTATGGGGATCACCTCTGGTGTGAAAGGATATCAACTTTGGTGCCCAGAGTCAAAGAAAATAATCTTTAGCAGGGGTGTTACCTTTGATGAATCTACCATGTTGAGAAATGTGACAAATGAAAATGTTGAGCAGCCAGATGGTACTCCAAAACAGGTGGAGTTTGAAAGCAAAATTATTAGCCCAGCTAATGATGAAGCAGATGTAGAAACTCCTATGGTAGATGAGGAGTTAGATGAAGAAAAGGTTTTAACCCAAGAACTTCTACAGCAACCTGAATTAATTGCATTAAGTAAGCCAAATAGGACAATCAAAAAGTTTACTCGATATGTTGATATGGTGGCTTATATATTCCAAATTGCAACTGATGACATTCCTACCACTTATAATGAAGTAGTCAAAAGTTCAGAAGTAGATAAGTGAAAGAAAGCCATGAATGATGAAATGCAGTCCCTTCATAAGAATCATACGTGGAAGCTAGCTAGTGTAACACCCCCATCGCCGCCCCCGTTGGAAGGACGCTGACGGGCGCGCTACCCGACACTCACTCACACAGATATGCACATTCACAACGCGGAAGCATACTTTCACACATAACATACATATGAAAATACGGGTTAATTAAAAACTTGGCTTAACATGCGGGCACAGGCTGATCATGCAATAACTCACACACACGCAGGCACTAGGCGGAAGCATAAAGCGAATGATAAAACGAAGGAATAACTTCACATAAAAACATACTAACGTTTACATTCCCCAAAAGTAATCTCAAGATTCTTACATATAATTACATATACAATAATATCGAAATACAAAAAAAAAACTGAAGTACAGAAGCTGAACAAAATACAAAACTTCTAACTCCTACGTGGCCGACCTTGCAGAAGCGCGACTCGAACAGAACCAAACCTGCCACCTGCACGGAAAGGAAATCCGTGCTAAGCGATAAACGATTAGTGGGGAGAACACACAAGAGTATGAACGGCCATTCACAATGGTCGCCAAGGCATAACACATTCACAATGGCAAATGCGACATTCAAAATACATATATAATCAGGCTTGCATAGTAAAGCATTAATTCGACAACTCACAACCATAACCATATACTTATGTTGAGAATAGGCCAAAACAGACATAATACAATACCCGATACAAGTATCATCATGCAGAACTACATACAATATCACATGCATAAACCTACAATAGTATTAAATATCAGTACCTTACCGTGCGAAGTCACATGAGATTTACACATGCAATTGTCATAACCAAGTACCCATACATGAACTGACAACCCAATCAAATGCGACACAATTACCATATGATAACGCACCCAACTATCATGTTAAGAATACTAGCTATCTAACATACTTTGACATGCCATACACACCCTAGCCAAAAACCAAGGGACGACATCCAAAGCACCACATTACCGCTGCGTAACTCTAATATATAGAATATCATGCCGAAAATACTCTAATAGCGGAGACCGAAGACATAATCACATAACATCACATTCATATCGTCACCATGCAGAAAATACAGTTAAATCTTACATACTTACAGCCACAACTGCTTCGGTTCACATGCTTATATATAACAAAACCATGCTTGAGTCACATACATAAATACATTAGTCGAATCACATTCAAAGCATTCTGAAACTTATAACACAACACATGACAAGTGCAGATAATGGTGTTAGATATCCAATCATGCTTACAATATAAAGACATACATTCCGAAGCTCATATCCATGTTCATATACATATAAACTGTTTCCTCAAATCAATACTATGCTCATTCGGACGTCATATTCTTATAGTTATTTCAAAGCACAACAAAACAAAACAACAAGGCACCTACTGACTCACTATAGTGGATAACGAGTGTACACATGGTGGTACCTTACGGGTACGAATCGACGCATGGCTGTACCTTACGGGTATGAATCGAAAAGCCATTTTATTTTGTCACAATTAAAACATTTTACTGAGGGGGGATCTTAAACAAGATCCAAACACATTAAAAAGGATCGCGAAGGTCCGCACACATAAAGGGTTCGCGAGGAACCAAACGGGGGACCTGATCAGGGTCCAAACGTCCACAGGGCTGCAGCTAAAGATACTCTATTAGGCATGCCTAACTATCCACTGGACTGACTCTCGCAGGTCATGCATAAAACAATTCACGTTTTGAATCGCACAACGCATAAATATATATATACATCATGCATAAACCAGAGTACGTTAGACACATAAATATGCTCATATAGTCGGTCATATATCATACAATTCCTATTACAAAACATAATACACTCAACACACTTTAACATTAGACAATGTTCTAAAGCATGTCAAAAATCAGGTATGGAAGCACTACCATGCCAATGATTAACAATATAAAATCCTAATCATGCGGTAGGTGAGGATAACTAAGTATAAATCATGCATAATCCATAATTACATTTAAGCATAACACATTGAGTTCAAAGGCTAAAGCATAATAATGCATTCAGACACCAACCATATTATTCAAATAAATTTGACATAGCATAATATCTATCATACCTCATACAATTCATATTCTGAAGCATGCAATAATTCAATCAATCACATTTTAGCACTACTCAATATACTAAAGCATGTCAGGAACACATGCGGAATCATATTATGCCAATGATTAATAATGCATAATCTTAGTCGTGGAATGATACAATAAACTCTTAAGTATGGCATGTTATTCTTAGAGGAGGATTTGATCAAGGATATGCGTAACATATTGTTAATCACAAATAAATTAGGATAACTATTCATATAAGCAAGGTAATATAGCACACAGTAGGGGAAAAAGCCATAAAAGCATTTGAAAGTCATTTTATAAGAAAACTAGTCACTTGGGGAACAAGGCAAAACAGAAAAGGCCATATAAGAGCATATAAAAGTATGACATGAATCATACAGCAGTATAAGTCCATACAGAAGAAATAAGAAATTCATTTTGGTTGAACTGGGCTAATTTGGAATAAATGGGGCTGAGGGGGGTCGGCCACGAGCCATGTCACGACTCGTGACTGGCCTCAAAGGAGGGTCACGAGTCGTGACTCTATGTCACGCCTCGTGACATGCCTCACAAGGAGTCACGAGTCGTGACTCTAAGTCACGACTCGTGACTTGCCTCTCACAGGGCAGTCACGCGTCGTGACTGGTGAATCACGCCCCGCGACTGCTTCCAGCCTGCCGAAAAGTCACGTGTCGTGACTGGGAGACAGAGTCATGTGTCGTGACTGGGAGTCACGACTCGTGACTTGCCTCACTCAGGGCAGTCACGACACACACCTACTGGAAACAGAAATTCCACCAGAATCACAATTTTCCGTTCCCAGTATGCCCAAAATTCAAAGAACTCAACAAAATCAATTTCAATTTGACTCAAAACACTACCAATCTCATCTTACCAATAGATCTTCCATACATCAATAATGACGTAATTCCAACTTAATTCAACATTCAAAATAACCACAATCATGCATAAACACATTCAATTCCCTCAAGAACATAAACCCTAAAAATTACACTAAGTTCAAATCCCAAACTCAGTACCTTCAATTCAATCGTTAACATGCATTACTAACACATCTACCCACATAAATCATGCATATACACATATCAAAACACACCAAATTCCAGAAATTAAACAATGCAAACACATTTACAACCTAAGTGAGAATTAGGGAAAAAATAACTCAGAAGTTCAAATGCAGGAATCACAGCTCCCAAACCTGGAATTGAAGATCCAAAATCACACTTTAAGCTTCAATCCTCAATCCTCTACTTGTCCTTAACCTTCTTCTTGCAATCCAAAGCTTGCACAAACAAGAAATCCACAAAATCCTTAGTTCAAACCCTAGCTGAGATAAAACCAGTAGAAGAAGAAGAAGAAGAAAAAGAATAGCATGCAGGAACCCTTAAACCCCAACTTACCTCTTCAAGCAAAGCATAACTCCAAGCCAAAGAGAACGAAAGGAAAAGCAGAGAAAGGAGAAGAGAAGAAGAAAGGAGGCGTGAGAGGAGGGGACAGGAAAGCCAAAAATCTGTGTTGCCTCTCTCTTCCTCTTACTTCTTCTTTTTCTTCATTCAGTGCCCACCTACCAATGGCACATGGCAGCTCCCAATTGGACCACAAAACCCACTTAGACTTTTCAAACCAAGGCACCATACACTCACATGCACCCAATCCTATCTTGAATAAATATCTCATGCCAAGGTACCAAACTCACACTTCACTAGATAAATGCCACAACCAAAACACCCTACAACCGTATACCACATGCACACTATAACATTTCTCTTCTTAACATACTTAATCAATTATTTACCACTAAGTCCTTAATATCCAAATTTCTCATACACAAATTACTGAAATACCCTTGCATTCCCGACTTAGCATACACATTCCGACCAGGGCTATTTTGGGGTGTGACAACTCTTCCCTCCTAAAAGAATTTCGTCCTCGAAATTCACTGTAAAACACTTACATCCAAACAAAACAAACAAACAAAACTTACTTAGATAAAAGCTTGCAATGCAACTTACCAGAAGAATCTGCGGTCTCAATCGCATCCCTGCCATACGTTACCAACTCCGTAGGCGCTCGAGAAGATCTGAGCAAATCCTCCACATCCTTTCTAGCTTACCCAGCTAGACTCTCACTCATCTTCTTAGGACAATCGATTATCTGATGTTCCATACTGCCACACCTGAAAAATGCACCTGAGAGCTTCCGACATGGGCCCCGATGTCTCTTCTGGCAGTGCTGACATATTGGCGGTAGCCACTTCTTCTTACTCTTGTCCCTATTTTGCTTCTGACATTGTTGACACATCGATACCTCTCGAACCCTTTTCCCTGCTGGCACTTCACTAACCGATCCTTTTCTCTTCTGAGGTACATGCCGCACAAATTCTTGAGAAGCATGAGGAGCAGTCAACCTATCCAAAATCCAAATCAACCCTTGTACTAATGTCCTATCATCAGAAACAGGACCGAAATCTTCAACTGGGGGACGCTCGAAAACATTCTGATCAGCACTAACTGGGTTCACACTTTCTGTTGTCTCGCCCACATTCTCACTAGGATCAGACTCCATCTAGACACGACACAAAACAAGACACATCTGCATTAGGCCACGACACAAAATCGACTCTCATGCAAAGACTCAATACAAAACAAACAACACACCCAGAATAATCAAACCTGGGCTCTGATACCACTAACTGTAACACCCCCATCGCCGCCCCCGTTGGAAGGACGCCGACGGGCGCGCTACCCGACGCTCACTCACACAGATATGCACATGCACAACGCGGAAGCATACTTTCACACATAACATACATACGAAAATACGGGTTAATTAAAAACTTGGCTTAACATACGGGCACAGGCTGATCATGCAATAACTCACACACACGCAGGCACTAGGCGGAAGCATAAAGCGAATAATAAAACGAAGGAATAACTTAACATAAAAACATACTAACGTTTACATTTCCCAAAAGTAATCTCAAGATTCTTACATATAATTACATATACAATAATACAGAAATACAAAAAAAACTGAAGTACAGAAGCTGAACAAAATACAAAACTTCTAACTCCTACGTGGCCGACCTTGCAGAAGCGCGACTTGAACAGAACCAAACCTGCCACCTGCACGGAAAGGAAATCCGTGCTAAGCGATAAACGATTAGTGGGGAGAACACACAAGAGTATGAACGGCCATTCACAATGGTCGTCAAGGTATAACACATTCACAATGGCAAATGCGACATTCAAAATACATATATAATCAGGCTTGCATAGTAAAGCATTAATTCGACAACTCACAACCATAACCATATACTTACGTTGAGAATAGGCCAAAATAGACATAAAACAATACCCGATACAAGTATCATCATGCAGAACTACATACAATATCACATGCATAAACCTACAATAGTATTAAATATCAGTACCTTACCGTGCGAAGTCACATGAGATTTACACATGCAATTGTCATAACCAAGTACCCATGCATGAACTGACAACCCAATCAAATGCGACACAATTACCATATGATAACGCACCCAACTATCATGTTAAGAATACTAGCTATCTAACATACTTTGACATGCCATACACACCCTAACCAAAAACCAAGGGACGACATCCAAAGCACCACATTACCGCTGCGCAACTCTAATATATAGAATATCATGCCGAAAACACTCTAATAGCGGAGACCGAAGACATAATCACATAACATCACATTCATATCATCACCATGCAGAAAATACAGTTAAATCTTACATACTTACAGCTACAACTGCTTCGGTTCACATGCTTATATATAACAAAACAATGCTTGAGTCACATACATAAATACATTAGTCGAATCACATTCAAAGCATTCTGAAACTTATAACACAACACATGACAAGTGCGAATAATGGTGTTAGATATCCAATCATGCTTACAATATAAAGACATACATTCCAAAGCTCATATCCATGTTCATATACATATAAACTGTTTCCTCAAATCATTACTATGCTCATTCGGACGTCATATTCTTATAGTTATTTCAAAGCACAACAAAATAAAATAACAAGGCACCTGCTGACTCACTTAGAGGAGGATCTAATCAAGGATATGCATAACATATTGTTAATCACAAATAAATTAGGATAACCATTCATATAAGCAAGGTAATGTAGCACACACTAGGGGGAAAAGCCATAAAAGCATTTGAAAGTCATTTTATAAGAAAACTAGTCACTTGGGGAACAAGGCAAAACAGAAAAGGCCATATAAGAGCATATAAAAGTATGACATGAATCATATAGCAGTATAAGTCGATACAGAAGAAATAGGAAATTCATTTTGGTTGAAACTGGGCTAATTCGGAATAAATGGGGCTGAGGGGGGTCGGTCACGAGCCATGTCACGACTAGTGACTGGCCTCAAAGGAGGGTCACGAGTCGTGACTCTATGTCACGCCTCGTGACATGCCTCACAAGGAGTCACGAGTCGTGACTCTAAGTCACGACTCGTGACTTGCCTCTCACAGGGCAGTCACGCGTCGTGACTGGTGAATCACGCCCCGCGACTGCTTCCAGCCCGCCGAAAAGTCACGCGTCGTGACTGGGAGACAGAGTCACGTGTCGTGATTGGGAGTCATGACTCGTGACTTGCCTCACTCAGGGTAGTCACGACACACACCTACTGAAAATGGAAATTCCACCAGAATCGCGATTTTCCGTTCCCAGTATGCCCAGAATTCAAAGAACTCAAAAAAATCAATTTCAATTTGATTCAAAACACTACCAATCTCATCTTACCTTCCAATAGATCTTCCATACATCAATAATGACGTAATTCCTGTTGGATTTCGTCGGAATTAAATCACATTAAACGCAGCGGAAAATTCGAAACCCGAAACAGGATCCAAGTATTTTCAATTGATTCAAAAAGGAAGAGATTGAATTACTAACCTTTAGAACGAAATAACTCCTTTGAATGCGAACTGAAGACGCTGCCTTTACGCGAACGTCCTCTATCGGTATCCACACGCACGAACAAAAGATCAGAAATCGCAGGGGTGCTAGCTCCCTTGAATGCGAATGGATTTTCTTTACTTTCTTTCTCAAAGAATAACGATGGCTGTGTTTTTCTTTTTCTTTCTATCTAAAAGATGAAAACTGGCTCTGTTTTCTTTTCTTTCTTTCTAAAAGATGAAAACTGGCTCTGTTTTCTTTTCTTTCGTTTTACAAAGATTAATTGCCGCCACACTAATCCTTGTTATTCTTAATAACGTGATCAGTGTTTCTATTAGGGTTTAACTCCTTTTTAACATATATCCCATATATAATTGTATATCTATTTCAAATCCTTTTCCTCTCAGGAAAAGATAAATGAGGATATTATCTCTTAATTCAAAATTAAGATATAATATATATATATACATATATTTATATATATATATATATTTATTTATTTATTTATTATTCAAAATAATAAGAAATAATATATTAATACATATTATTATCTCATATTCAAAATAAGAGATATTTATATGTATAAATATATATATATAAATATGTAATTTCGAAATTAAATATAAATACCGATATTTATATTTTATTCCAAAATAACCCAATAAAATCCATTCTGTTCATTTTGCTCTTGGTGTGTGACCCAATAGGTTTATATTATGTTGGCAGTGGGCCTAATCCCATAAAAGCCCACAAGTCATAATTGGTCTCTAGCAAGACATTATGACTACCCAAATAATATAAATATCGTTAGTCCGATTTTAACCTTGCAATAGAACATGTTATTATCCTTTTGTCACACGATATCTTGTTCGAACATAAGTCATGGTCCATGTCAAACTTAAATTGTTCAAACATATAATTTCTCGATCACCAAGTAGACTGATAAATTCAAATGACATTGATCACACTATCAATTCATTTGAGCACGGCCATGCATTTTACAGTCCTACTTATCGAGGGGCCCAATAGATATCTCTCTCATTAGAGAGGGACAAATTCCATCTTGATTATTCACTTTCCTCCGCATAATTCTCATTATGTCCGATCATAACCTTTATAATTATCCGATTAAAGATAACGTTTGATTATGTCAAAACATAATGATCCTTATGTAGGAAACTATGATAACCTCAGGTCAAGGATTCAATAATATATCTATTATAAGAACACTTATGACATTAACCCATGAAGTGATCTTATAGTGGGTCTATCCAGTACTTTGTTCTCTAGCAAGTACATATAGATTTGATTTATATCAACATATATAATCATCCCATGATTATCAATGCAAATCTATACTAGTCTTAATTATCTTTATGCCCTTTATTGATAAATGACTAGGGACAACATGAATAACGTTGTTATTCATAAACATTACAATAATGTAACATGCCAATAATATCAATACGAAGAAAACCATTATATAAATGAAAAAGTAATGATTACATCAAGGTCCAAATGCTTGGCCTAGGGCATAACCACTAACAATTCCAACTTAATTCAACATTCAAAACAACCACAATCAAGCATAAACACATTCAATTCCCTCAAGAACATAAACCCTAAAAATTACACTAAGTTCAAATCCCAAACTCAGTACCTTCAATTCGATCGTTAACATGCATTACTAACACATATACCCACATAAATCATGCATATACACATACCAAAACACACCAAATTTCAAAAATTAAACAATGCAAACACATTTACAACCTAAGTGAGAATTAGGGCAAAAACAACTCAGAAGTTCAAATGCAGGAATCACAGCTCCCAAACCTGGAATTGAAGATCCAAAATCACACTTTAAGCTTCAATCCTTAATCCTCTACTTGTCCTTAACCTTCTTCTTGCAATCCAAAGCTTGCACAAACAAGAAATCCACAAAATCCTTAGTTCAAACCCTAGCTGAGGTAAAACCAGTAGAAGAAGAAGAAGAAGAAAAAGAATAGCATGCAGGAACCCTTAAACCCCAACTTACCTCTTCAAGCAAAGCACAACTCCAAGCCAAAGAGAACGAAAGGAAAAGCAGAGAAAGGAGAAGAGAAGAAGAAAGGAGGCGTGAGAGGAGGGGACGGGAAAGCCAAAAATCTGTGTTCCCTCTCTCCTCCTCTTACTTCTTCTTTTTCTTCATTCAGTGCCCACCTACCAATGGCACATGGCAGCTCCCAATTGGACCACAAAATTCACTTAGACTTTTCAAACTAAGGCACCATACACTCACATGTACCCAATCCTTTCTTGAATAAATATCTCTTGCCAAGGTACCAAACTCACACTTCACTAGATAAATGCCACAACCAAAACACCCTACAACCGTATACCACATGCACACTCTAACATTTCTCTTCTTAACATACTTAATCAATTATTTACCATTAAGTCCTTATTATCCAAATTTCTCATGCACAAATTACTGAAATACCCTTGCATTCCCGACTTAGCATACACATTCCGACCAGGGCTATTTTGGGGTATGACAGCTAGTCTCTTGAAGGAAAAGAAGGCAATTGGGTGCAAATGGATATATGCAAAGAAAGATGGATTTCTTGACAAGGATGATGTTCACTACAAAGCAAGGTTGGTGGCTAAAGGTTATGCTCAAACGGAGGGAATTGACTATAATGAAGTTTTTTCTCCAGTTGTAAAACATTCCTCCATTTGAATTTTGTTGTCTTTGGTAGCACAATTGGATATGGAACTAGTTCAGTTGGATGTAAAAACTGCATTTTTACATGGAGACTTGGAGGAGAAAATCTATATGGTTCAGCCCGAAAGATTTAAAGTTACCGGAGAAGAAAATATGGTGTGCAAGCTTGAAAAATCATTATACAGATTGAAGCAATCTCCGAGGTAGTGGTTCAAATGATTTGATAAGTTTATAATGGGGCACAAGTACACAAGAAGTAAATATGATCATTGTGTGTATTTACACAAGCTATAAGATGGATCCTACATATATCTTCTTTTTTATGTTGATGATATGTTGATAGCTTCAAAGAGTCTGATAGAGATTGAGAAGGTAAAGACTCAATTGAATAGGGAGTCTGAAATAAAGGATCTAGGTGAGGCTAAGAAGATTCTTGGTATGGAAATAAGCAGAGATAGGGAATTAGGAAGACTTTGTTTGACTTAGAAATGGTATCTGAGAAAAGTGCTAAAACGTTTTGGCATGAATGAAAAGACAAAACTTGTTAGTACTCCTCTTGCTTCTTATTTCAAGCTCAGTGCATCTTTGTCTCCAAAGAATGAAGCAGAATGAGAATACATGGTGAAATTTCTATATGCAAATACTGTTGGTAGCTTGATGTATGCTATGGTGTGTACAAGGCCCGATATTTCATAGGCAGTACGGGTTGTGAGCAGGTATATGCATGATCCTGAAAAGGAGCACTAGCAATCTGTAAAATGGATTCTGCGGTACATTCTGAACACCGTAGATGTTGGTTTGGTATTTCAGTGGGATGATCAAGATGGTCAATGTGTAGTTGGATATTGTGATTCCGACTATGCTAGTGATTTGGACAAATGACAATCAACTGCTAGTTATGTGTTTACTCTTGCGAAGGCACCAGTTAATTGGAAGTATACTTTGCAGTCAATAGTTTCTTTGTACAATATTGAGGTAGAATATATATCAGTTACAGAGGATGTGAAGGAGGCAATTTGACTTCAAGGGTTGCTTGGTGAATTATGGGTTCAACAGAAACACATCAAAGTGCATTTTGATAGTCAAAGTGCTATTCTTTTAACAAAGAACTAAGTTTATCATGTAAGGAGGAAGCATATCGATGTTTGTTATCACTTTGTACAAGCGGTTCTGAAAAAAAGTGGAGTAGTAATCCAAAAGATTATGACCACTGAGAATCCTGCTGATATGTTGACAAAAGTGGTGACTGCGGTTAAGTTGCAATATTGTTTAGATTTGATCAATATTGTTAAAAGTTGAAGTTGGGCGCTTTGAAACTCATTTGGTGACACTATTAAAATTGAGTTTTATGAGAGATTTGAAGATGTGGAATTGTGCTAAGGTGGAGATTTGTTGGAAAAGTCAACAATTGTGGCTTAATTCTTTTGTCATCTCACATCGGGAAGTTATAAAGAAGGGGGGATTTGTTAAAGCTATAAATATAGCCCCTCCCTTTTCTAATTGAAATCATCCCAAAATTGTCATTCCTTCCTAAGGAAAAATTCTTTCTCTCTTTTTTAAATATTTCATATTGTATTATTTGTTTGAAATAGTGAAATATAATTTGGCAGTATCCGAAGACGTAGACATAATTGGCCAAATCTCGTTAAATTTTGGTGTTCTTTATTTGTCTATTTAATATTTATTGTCGAGTATATTTTTTTAGTAAATTATTGTGCTGTTAAATTACTTAAGAAAATTTTATCTAAAGAAATTGGATTTTAAGTGGGACCATTAGTGATCTCTTCATCTTTCCTAGGAATTTTACCTTGTGTGGTTTTTCAGTACAATCGTTTAAGTTTTATTCACCTGCACAATAGTGTTCAAGGTGAATTTGGTGAAAATTAATCCGAGTTTCCACAATAAATTGTACTAAGGGAGAACTTTAATCATAACAATTTAGTAGTAGCAAAAGTAGAAAAAGAAAGTGTTACTTTGATTTAGTAGAAGACCAAGCCACTCTACATTATTTCTTATATGACTAAGAGTCTAAGTTAGAACTACAATAAATAGTGATGAATTAGGAAGAATTATATTTTTGAATCCGTGGAAATTTAAATCAAAACACTAAGGAGTTAAAATGTATCAAGTGCTTCAAATTCAACATTTGTCCTAGTTTAAAGTATTCAAAAAATAATTTGAATCATAGAATAATTCAACTTAGCCATGTGACATAATTAACTTGAAGTTGGCAAATTCACAACTATAAAATTTTTCATAGTCTATGAAACTTTTTGAAACTTAAGCAATATTATATGCAAATATGTTGTCCAAAACTATATCTATATCTTTTAGGTTCCAACTTTTTTCTATTTTGACATAACGTATTGAGATCTCTTCATTATAATTATTTTTCAGTATCCAAATCTCTTTAGAGGTTTTATGATTAGTTATATCTTGGATATCTTCAAGAGCACGCACTTTCATAATATGACCATCTTGATTATTTGTTATCTTTTTATTTTTGAGAATTTTCATCTTTGGAACTGATTGGTTTGCCATGCTTTAGGCGTGGATTACTAGTGTTTGTACTATCAAATTGTCATACAGGGACATTAATTCAAATAGGATTATTTTTAGCTGGTATATGAGATTTAGTAATTCTCTTTAAATCAATAAATTCGTCTAGCAATTAATTTGCAATTTTCTTTTGAGCTTCCAGTTTAAATTATTTTATGTAAGAATTTAAATGAGATAATGATAATACTTTGCATGTAACTTCTCTTTCCTAGTTGCTTATTATTGATAGTGTAACCCACATGGTTGTATTTTCTTTGTTGGAAATGGTTGTGCTTGATTAGTTAGACATGGCCATGTTATGTATTGGATACACAACTGTGCAGTTAGTTTATATGCCGTAGCGCTCTATTTTGCTTAGAACTCCTTCATGTACTTAACTTTCATTTATTAATGGCAATGTTTGTAACATTCCAAAATCATGGACATTGCTAAAAATATTGAAGGATAAATACATTAATAGAATTTAGAATCTTGAATAATAAGAAAAGAAGATTTAATTAAAATAAATCAAAGAAGATATGGATCTAATTGGAGAATTATAATAAGTTTAGTGACTAAAGTGATGTATTCCATAATTAGTGATAAAACAAGGTTATGTTAAAATAATCTTTATTAATTATAATAACGTGGAGAAGGTGGAATTGGAGGTGTAACTAAGGGGTGGTGCCACATGTGTAGTAAACGTGCAAATATAAGAAGTTAATAAAAGAAAGAGAGGTAAGTACACCCTCTTCTTGTTCTATTCTCTTCAGTTCGGTTCTTCCATGATAAACACACTCTCAAGTTTTAGTTAACCAATTAATGATGAATTATAGAAGGCAATTGAAGGAGGTAAAGAAGAAAAAAAAACCATAAAAATTAGGAGCAAGGAAAACATGTAAGTTGAGTTGAGTTGTGTTTTTGAATTTGATATTTTTGAGTTTGTCTCCTTCTTAATTCTTAATCATTAATATCATGTGAAAATTTGGTTGAAATTGAGTTAAAAATAACAAACACAATAGTTGGAAGTTGAATTGAAATGAGAGAACGAAGAATTGCTATATGCTTGTATTCGATTACTCTTATAATTTTGCTTATACGTGCGCTTTTGTTGGTGCAAATTAGGGAGTTGAATTCTCAATTTGGAACTTGAATAACCCTTGGAAGAAAGAAAAAGAAAGAAAAAGAAAGGAAAGTTAAATTAGTGATGGAGTTGAACATGAAAAACATTGCTTGAGGAGCTTCGTAAGGTTAGATATCTCTTAAAACTTATGTGTGATTATTGAGTTTGAGTTGAATTGTGTTAGAATAAAGTTTCCAAAACTGCACATATTTTTAGCTTTATTTATGTAGTTTTTTTACCAAGTCAAATTAGTTGTTCCTATCTCTTTGCAACTCATGTGTTTGTGTGTCACTACTTCTGTTAGTGGATCATGTTTTAGTTTGTTAAGATATTTGTCTTATCTTTTCAAATATTTTCAGCATTATAAATGTAAGGTTAATTATCAAATAAACGAATTCCCTTTTGGCTCCATATTTTAGATCCCATCTCTATAAATTTATTTTGTTTCTCCTTAAAAAAACCAAGAATTGGTATCATATCAGTCTTCTTATAAGATTTGTGAGATGGAAACTAAAGCAAAATTTTCTCAAGTTCTACTCATATTTTTAATTATGAAAACTACCAGCTTTGGGCAGTAAAAATGGATACTTACTTGGATGCTTTAGATCTTTAGGAAGCTGTAATGGTCGGAAATGTACCCTAGCTGCAATTGGTCTAACTTGGCATGTGTGTGTGCTTGAATGTGGGTTTTAGGACTTAATTGAAATAAAAAGGAAAGTTAAGTGGCTAATTGGTGATTATATAAGATTAAGTTAGTGGCTGATTAATTAGCATAAATGGAAGATTAAGAAATGATTAGTTGTGATTAAGATATCAGTTAGTGGGAGGTAGAACTGAAGTGGAATCCGTGTGGCTCTTTGTGAGTATGCCACCTCCACCTTAGGCATGCATGTGTTTGTTTGAGGAAAGAGAAATGACCCATTTGTGAGGATTGAGTCATTTTTTGTGCTTCTACCTCTACTGGCCGTGAGAGTAGTTCTTTTAGTCTCTAAGTCAATTGCATAATTGTTAAGAAGGTCAAGTTGTTAAGTTGCTTAAGAGTTAAGTTATTGAACTTAAGAGGTAAGTGATTAAGTAATGCATATTCTCATCTTCTACTCTTTCTTCTTGGTTTTGAATTGGTTTGGATGGGATATTGCTGGATTGAGTTTAAGCCTGTGCATTGGTATCGTATGGGTAGCTGAAGAATCGAAGAGGGATAAAGGAAAAGCCGTAGGAGCTAAGGCGACGAGGTTTGGGAACAAACCCTAATTGCATAAACTATATGATTTGTGTGTTGGTTGAATAGAGACTTGGTATGAATTATATGTGTATGAGTAATAGTGGCCTTGAGCATGAAATTTGTGTTGCTAGGTTAAATATTGGTTGTGGTGATGTGCCTTGTGAAGGGTCGATTAGAAATATGTATGTCATGTGTGTATTGAGAATGAATGTAATTTGTGCTCAAATGAATGATAATTGAAAGATGGAAACCAGGTATGTGCTAAATTGTGTATGTGGTTGAGTAGGTTAATTGCTAAAAGGGAAATGGGTTTGAAGTCCTTGAAGTAAATGAGAATTGAATACTGAATTGGAGTGATTTTGCATAGGTCACGGTGGCAACCAAAATGGCTGTGACCGTGAGGTATGCTTGAGTTCAATTCTGCCTAGTGGATTTAGTATGTCACAGTGGCGACCAAAATGGTTGTGACCGTGAGGTGCCCAAGTGAGCGTTCTGTTTTGCAGGGCATGGATATGTCACAGTGGCAACCAAATTAGTTGTGATCGTGACATACCCTCAAGTTGCATTCTGTCGAGAGTTGGGACCATGTCACGGTGGCAACCAAAATGGTTGTGACTGTGACCTGTCCCTAATTTGCATTCTGTTTTGGGACTTTAATATGTCACAGTGGCAACCAAAGTGGTTGTGACCGTGACCTACCCTGTTTTGGCAATATATCCCTATTATGTTTGGACTTTCTAATGGCAAGACTATAAGCTCAAATGAAAGGCATTGTGGGTAAGCATTTTGTGTGTATTACGTAATGTGTATTCGCATTCGAACATAATGATTCTTGAATCTAATCAAGTAAGTGATCAATGACCATGAATGAATAAACTTGGAAAACATAATGTGTATGCAAATAAAGTGAATAACTATGTGCTAAAGAGTATATGTAAGTGAATGTGATGATGGTGGATGATAAACGTGAAGTGAAATTGATAACATGACTAATAACTTAAGCCTGCGAGTCAAGTAGCGGATAGATAGGCATGCCTATAGGGTCAAAGTGCTGCAGCCCAATGTGTTTAATGTGTCTGATTCCTTGGGAATCACAATACGAATACAATGCGAACAATCCTTGCTGGATTCTTTTATGTGTGGAATGATATTATGTACCTGAGGGTACCAATGCGTAAATGAGATTTCAATGCGATTATAGTACCTTGGTGGTACCAATACGAAATCCGTATCCGCGTCTTTGAATTGCAGGCTAGTCTAAATAACTAATGAAAATGATAGTGATACAAGTATATGAAGTATGATAAGCAAATTTATATATGGTTATGTTGCTTAGTGCCTTATGATTGAATATAGTAATAAGTAAGGATGTGGTAAAAAATGGTAAATGATGTGATAATAGTTGTTCAAGCATGACCTCTAGCATGAAATGCATGATGCTATTAATTGTATGCGTTACTTGCTATATATGTGTTCCCCACTAAGCGTTATTGCTTAGCACGGGTTTACTCTAATCCATGTAGGTACGGACGTGAGGCTTGGAAGGACGCTCCCACATAACAACGGTCAACATTAGGAGTGCTATTGATGTAGGTTATGGGGTTTTTTTTAAGGGGAAATTTTATATAACTTTGCCCTTGTTTTGTACAATTATGTAAAAGCTTGTGTAGCTAATATGCACTCAAGGTCATAAGGCTTGTAATAACTCAGTATGTTATCTTATAGCCTATATGAGTATGCTTGATAAGTGAATGAATCTACAAGACCTGATGATGACTGACACAAAATGGATGATATATGTATGCAAGCGAGAAATTTTATTATACAGGTTTTAATAAGAGTCTTGTTGAGCACGTGTATGCGTTCTTTTGTTGTGTACGGTCATTCCTAGCTGGACTAGCCGAGCTAATCCGCCAGGTTGGGAATGGGCATCACAGAAGCTGTGGAAGAGGATTGTGAAATTCCTCCGCTGCCAAACAATCCTGCTATGGCTTAAATAAAAAACCATAAAGGGAGAAAAACCAGGAAGTCTAAAGCAAAAGCATGTCTATTTGCTACCGTTTCAATAACAATTTTAACCAAAGTTCCCTCAAATCATCAAAAGAAGTATGGGATTATCTCAAGGAAGAGTATGCTGGAGATGAAAGGATAAAAGGAATGCAAGCACTAAATTTGATAAGGGAATTTGAGCTGTAAAGATGAAAAATTTAGAATTTTGTGATTGATGACGAACTCATGTTATGTTGTGCCTAACTTAGTAAGTGAAATTAGTTTCACCTGAACAAGCCTAGGTATTTTAGCTATAACTTTGTCTTCTAAATTTGAAATGAGGTAATTCAAGTTCCTAATTGAAGCTTAGACAGTTATTTATAATTCTAAATAGGGTGAAAAACCTAATTCTTTGCCTAATATAGGTAGGAGTTTCCTTAAAGTCAGAGCAATAAATCTTCCCGCCACTATTTAGGAACTTAGGAACAATTTACAAATATTTGAGTATAATCCTATTTCTGGAACTCCGAATTAGGTAATTCAAAATTCTAGATAAAATAGTCACATAAAGAAATAACTTTCATGAACAACTATGGAAGAACACAAGGCTTTATTCTGCCCATAACCAATTCGAAATCTAGTCCTAAGATAGGATAGTAAATCTATCTTTATATTGGAACTTAGGAACGACCTATTGAGTTATGGTCATAAATCTCATTCTACTTAACCAAATTTATTACTTCTTAATTCATTAGGACATTGAGAGATAGAGAAAGAATTATTAATTTTGTGAAAATATATCAATTTATGTGATGCATGCATGAGTCATCATGACAAGATTAATGAGCATTGCAAGTTTTATATGGGCAAAATGTTAGAGGAAATGGAAGATCAATACGCAATGAAGGCCAATTGAGCTTCATCTAATCGAATTGGGATGAATTTACAAAAGGGATCCAACTCATATTTAATCAACTATTTCAAGTTGGAAGAATAGGCTACTTGGCAGCTCACTAAGTGTATTTCACTTTTGGGCTTGTTTTTATCTAATTAAGGTACTTTTGATGTATTAAGCTTTAAATTAATTATTTGGGATTTTTTTAATAGGATGGGCTTTACTTGCCCTTAGACTTATTTAAATAGCTTAATTTTCGGTTTTTCTAAGATAATATAAGTTTTGGCTCATTTGTTTCGATGTAAGGCACAAATTTAAGACCTAATCTAGTTATTTTGGTTCATTGAACTTGTGGGGATATAAGTAGCCCCTCTGAAAATGTGTTTGGGAGATTTTGATCAATTAAAAGCATTTGCATGAGTTTTATACTCTCCTTTAAAGTTTGACTTGAATCTCTATTGCATCAAGAATTGATCTTCATTAAGGCATTTGCATCCTAGTGAATTTCTGTTCTTGAACTCTTAATCAGCCAATTATTTGCATTTCCATTTGCATTTGTCATTTAAGGGTTCAATAGGTTAGGAAGTCTACATCTTTTTCTTATTCTTTATCACTTGTGTGTTTTGGAGTTTTGGGATCATATATCCTTAGAGTTCAGCATCATTTGGTATCGAAACTTGAAATTAGGGCAAATTCTTATTTATTCTAGATTATAGTTGGCTATTTTTTTAGATTGATTATTGCTTGATTTTAACTTTTTGCCCTAATATTAGGTAGAACCAGATCTGGGTTTAAAGTGTTTATATTGACTAGTTTGTTGGTTTATGATTTGATCTTTAGTTTTTAATATTATTTGTTATTTTTACTTTATTAAAAAAAAAGAAAAAGAAAAATGCTCTTGAGCTGTTGTATTAAAAAAAAAAGCTGCTGAAATTTTTTTTAAAAAAAATAAGATCAAATTTGAATAGTCACGTTTGAAGAAAAAAAGTGCAAAAGAAGATAAATTTTAGGTTGGCTTTAAGTTAATTGAACCTGTTCACTCTTGGGTAGAATTTAGGGTATCTAAATATATTGAATTGAGATGCAATTGATCAAGTTCAGATATGAACATTATTGAAAAATTTTGGATTTCCTTGCTTTGTTTTTAGTGTCTTTAAATCTTTTGCATCAAAATTGATTTTTCCATTAGGAAAACTTTAATTTCTGCATTTATGCATTAGTTTTGTCATTTTTCTTCAATTCTAAGTTAACATTTTGGTGTCTTCTACTTTTTGCTTCCATTTACGCCATAATTAACAATTTGGTTCTTGTTAATTTGAAATCTGTATTTAGGCAACGAATTTTTCATATCATGCATGCTCATTTCATTTTATTCATTTTAGTATATTTGCTTCTACTTTTGTGCTTATCTCCCATGTTATGTGTTCTCATTTCATTCTTAGTTTTAATTTGTTATTTGTGAGTATTTTGATTTGAGAATTAATTTTGAACTGCAATTGAGATCAACAAGCTTGAGTGAAAAAATGGTTGAGTGTGTGAGCTTAAAAGAAGGTAAAAGCCAATTTTGAGTGAAACACAAGTGGAGTGTCATCTCTCGAGTGAAACATGAGTGATTATGGGGATATCCTATTGCAAGTCAAAATGGTAGTCAAATAAAAAAGAATAGAATGGGTTAAAGGAGAGTACTAATTTGTTAAGGGAAGACCTTTAAAATGCAGAATTGCAGTTTAAACAACTAAGTAAAAAGTATAAGAGAAAATAGAAAAGAACTAAAGAGAAAGTTATCGCAGAAGAAATTGTTTGTCCAGTTGAAAGGGACACTGTAGATTTATTTGATGGTGAGGTTGTGAGTGATGAAGAAATAATTGAAAGTAAAGATGTTGTCAATTGTTTAAGTGAAAAAGGAAGAAGCTTGTTTAATTGTGATAGATGATCAACATGTTACTATTGCTCCTTTAATACTTAAGGAGGTTGAATTGCACATGGAAAATGTAAAGAATCGTAATTAGAATAGAAAGGTTGTATTAAGGACTAACCATGTTTTGCCTAGTTTTTTTTGTTAACTTGTAGGAACATGATGAGTTTTTTTTTTTAAAGAAGCATTCATATTATTTCCACCTATTTAGAAGATCCTCTATAAAGATAAATTTATTCCACAAGCTTTAATTCCTAACTGTTTTTGAAAAAGCCAAAGATTCGAGGATGAAATTTTTCTAATGAGGGAGGGAATGATGCATGCACGGGTCATCATGGCAAGATTAATGGATATTGCAAGCTTTATATGGGCAGCAATTAAGGCCAATGGAGCTTCATCTAATCAAATTGGGCTAAATTTACAAGAGGTATCCAACTTATATTTAATCAACTATGTCAAGTTGGAAGAATAGGCTACTTGGTTAGCCCACTAAGTGTATTTTACTTTTGGTCTTATTTTTAGTTAATTAAGGTACTTTTGATATATTAAGTCTTAAATTAATTGTTTGGGCTTTATGACGAGCGCCAAATCTCGCAGGCATTCGGGTTGCTCTCGAAAGTCCACTTTCAAGACCTGAAACCGGATAGAGATTAATAAAACTCATGAAAATTGGTCGTTTCGCAATAGAGAGGGAATTATCCCTACTCTATTGTTAGCGATCAACCTATGAGAGCATTTATTTGGGCACTAAGAGGTAGGTATCGTGGAGTCACCAACCAATAAATGTTAAGAAAGTTTTTCTAACCTCATGAAGCCTAAACTAGAGAAGGTTCGAGACATCACTCTTACTTATACCTCGGTCAAAGTTTATGAATGAGTATTTAAAATTAACTTTCCATCTCTCTTCTCATGCAATTTATGCAAGTAATTAAAGCGCATTTCAAGCACATAGAAAAGCAATAAATAAGGTATAGTTACAATTGTCCCAAAAATAAATACAAACTCTATAAAAATGAGGAAATGAAATACAGACATAAATTGGGGCGTTCATTTGGATGGGGACATTAGTTTTCGCATGCCTATTTACAAAATCGAAGAGTTCATTGAGCAGTTTTAGAAAACCGGGATGAGTGATCCCTTTTGATAAATAAAAACTATTCTTTGGAAGTGATATTTTCTTGGATAAAAATTAGGATATTGGTCCTATTTTATTAAGAAAATCCTAATTAGTTAATAAAAAACCTTTTGATGAGTTTTTATGTTAACGTGCACAAGAAGATCTTTATTATCACAAGTCCAAATTATAATAAAGGAAACAAGATAAAATAAATTAAAAAAGACAATAAAATAAGCAAACCCGATGCATCCGTGGGTAGTGTTCTCCGAATCTCCACTCACAGAGGGAACACTCACAAAAGCAAACATTTCGTCCAATGAAAATAAATAGAAAATAGCTCATTAATAAAGTCATAAAAATATTTAAATAAATAAATAACTATTCTGGAATTAAAGAAAACAAAGACGTTAAAGCATAAAAGGCAAAGAATAATGTTGCATGCTTAATAAAATGAAATTAAAACAACATATATAATATAGCATTAAAAAGACAAAAGAAAACACATTAAAAAAACAAAAGAAAGGCTAAACAATACCCATAGACGAGCAACCAAGGGACAAATGGGCAACCAAGGGCATGACAGACGGGACGAGAAGACTTGCGCTCCATCCCGTAGCTCGATCGCTGAGGCCTTCTTCCAGTTGGTTGAGCCCATAATGCAGAAGATAGTTCAAACCTCCATTAAAACGTTTTCTAACTCAAATTTTCATGCTAAATGACCTAAATCTTGTATTTTAAAACCTAAGAATGCAATGAAAACACTTATAGAGACTCAGAAACTGATTTAAATCAAGAAAAACTACATAAAACACAAAATCACATATTTGAAATCAAAACATATCACATATTATCTACTTGAATTTAAACATGAAATAATGATGATTGGGACCATAATATTTACCCTCAAATTGTGATTGATTTTTGGAAAATCAGAAAGTGCTTTGTGCCTTTTTTGGTTTTCACAAATAGATTTCAAATTAGGATAGGATTCTTTCTCTCTCTAAAACTTTATTCTTTTGTTAATTTCTAAGAGAGATGAAGACTTTAATAGAAATTCAAATCAAATGAAGAAGAAGATGAATGTTTTTCTAAAGAAAATCTTTGAAGTTTTCTCTCAAAAACCCAGATTTTGGCTTCACTTTCTCTTCTCTTTTCTTCCTCTCCTTCTGCTTCTTTTTCTGCTTCTGCCTCCTTTTTTCTCTAAATTTCCAACCCCTCTTTTCTCTCTAAATTTTTAGCCACTTAATTCTTTTTTTTTTCTTTCTATTTATACCCAAAGGTCAAATCCCTAATAAAATTAGATTTTCCTTGACTTAAGGGAAACACCCATAGCTTCTAAACCTAATCCCCCATTTTCTCACTGTGTAGAACATGGTTCTGTAGATCTGTGTAAAAAGATGACAGACAGACGGCTCTCGAATAAGCGACTGAATATTACAAAAATACCACTCGACCATGACTCAGCCACTTTTGCCCATGACTCAGTGAGTCACGGGGCTTGACAGACGGGCAACACTCCTTGACATACGGCCTTCTATCACCTCGAAAGCCAAATTTTGCCATTTAAACTATCATTTTTGCTCTTGCAAAGTGCCAAAGGCTAAGCTAGGGGAAGACCTTCAAAATTTGTGAAAACCAATAATGGAAACTGACACTTTCTGTTCTCTATCTGTGCCATAGGCAATATTATTCTCATTGGATAATCTCTGATCTGGGCTTTTTCGGGATTCGATGTCTATAGGCTTTGTTTCGGTAGGATGAGCTTTACCTGCCTTAGACTTATTTAAATAGCTTAATTTTGGGCTGTTTTAAGGTAATATAAGTTTGGGCTTCTTTGTTTTGGTGTAAGGCCCAAGTTTAAGACCTAATCTGGTTGTTTTGGTTCATTGAACTGTAGCAATATAAATAGCCCCTCCAAAAACATGTTTGGAAGATTTTTAACGAATGAAAAGCATTTGGTTGAGTTTGTAGTCTCCTTTATAGTTTGGCTTGCATCTCTATTGCATCAAGAATTGATCTTCATCAAGGTATTAACATCCTAGTGAATATCTGTTCTTGAAAACTTAATCAACCAATTATTTGCATTTGTTATTTGGGGATTCAATAGGTTGGAAATCCTAAATCTTTTTCTTGTTCTTTATCACTTGTGTGTTTTGGGATTTTAGAATCATATATCTTTGGTGTTCCACTTCATTCCCCTCTAAAAATATGTTTAGGAGATTTTTGATAAATGAAAAGCATTTTCTCGAATTTTATACTCCCCACAAGTTTGATGAACCAAAACAACCCAATTAGGTAAACTTGGGCCTTGCACCAAAACAAATAAGGCCAAAGTTAAATTATTTTAAAATAGCCCAAAATTAAGCTATTTAAATAAGTCTAAGGGCAAGTAAAGCCTATCTTACCAAAATAAGCCTAAACAATTAATTTAAGACTTAATACATTAAAAGTACATTAATTAATTAAAAACAAACCCAAAAGTGAAATACACTTAGTGGGCTACCCAAGTAGCCTATTCTTCCAACTTGACATAATTGATTAAATATAAGTTAGATCTCTCTTGTGAATTCGGCCCAATTTGATTAGATGAAGCTCCATTGGCCTTCATTGCATATTGTTCTTCCATTTCCTCTAATGTTTTACCCGTAACGCCTAAATGCCCATAGGAGGACAAGGTAGTGCTGCGCAACATACTAATAGAACTATAAACACCCATGCTATTAAAAGTAAAGCCTTAAAACAATACTTATCCAAAAATTATCATTAATATTAACTAATTAAAGTTTACACTTAGAAGTACAAAATTATAAGTTACTTTACATATTCTGGTTATACAAAAATTGGAACATTTCTATACATCATAAACAAAAGAACCTAACTAGAAGACTTCAAGACCCCTTCTAATGGCCAGTGGATATTCCTTTTAAAAACTCGGGCTCCAAGCTATAAACCTACACAGGAGATAAACACTCGTGCTGAGCTATAGCTTAGTAGGGATACAAACATACAATGGTCCACTACATAAAAGTCAAGCATTAACATATAATAGCAACCCAAATTATAGTTAAATGATACGCTAAATATTCAATACTCCATACTTTACAACAATTAATCACTAATATACAATGTTACCAAAAATGCTTTTATATCATGGCAATAATGACATATACATGATACTATAATCAATTAATGAAATAATAGTCTTGGAATAGCCTGAATCAATACAGCAGTGGATAACGGGTAAACTGGATACCATTCGGGTACCGATCACTAAATACTGGGAATAACAGTATTAACACTGGAGATATATAAATCTCAAATCACTAGATACCGAACAGGTACCGACACTGGTAGCTACGAACACTAACCCTTATAGGCATGCCTACCTCCACGACTCGATTACAGGCTAAACAACTAATTTACTTAATGTTCACATGCAAAATACATTTTTCAATCATAATCTAATACAATAATACACACAAATTAAGTCAACTAACTTGCATTCATGACTCTCAGATATGTCGCGCTCGCGATAGAACCCTAAACACACTGCTGTTGCACTCGTGGACAATGTCGCACTTGCGACAGAATGCCAAATTGGCTTCTATCGCATCCGCTACGGAGCTCGTGCTCATGATAAGGCATGGCATGGCAAACTTTGCCTACGGAGCATTATGTCACGCTTGTGACAGAATCTGAACTCTGTGTTCAACTCCCAAATCATAAACCTCTTAAGCACATACCTTCCACAAACTTTCCTATATTCACAAGCATGACTTCTACAATCAACCAAACATCAATTTCAACCGAAAAGTACTTCGAAACAAGTAATCACATGCATATTACTTTCTCATACATAGCTTGTAACAACATATAGTCAACATGCATATAGTTAAATCTCTATACAACTTCAAGTGGTCATAAGAACATTATCAAATCAGCAATTCATAATACACTACAAATAGTCACTAGAACATCATCTACTCAACATTATTTACGCATGCATAATTCTAACAACTAAATGAGTTGTTGAACTCTTTCAAGGCCTATAAATTTTCTCCCAATCTAACATGCATAATCCCAAACCTTAGAAGCCAACTCCTTCAATCTTCACAACTCAAGTAGCCTTCTCTTTACCCTTGGCTCTCCTACTTGATTCTTCAACTTCAAACCAATATATACTTGAATGAGAAGTAAAACAAGGAAGAATACTAGCAAACTAATCCCTCGGATGAAATCAACTAAAGAAGAAGAAAAGTAGGACAATGTAAACTGACCTTACTTAACCAAGAAATCCACACAACTCAAAAATCCTTTGAACAATCAATACTAATTAGATAGACTTAAAATTTGAAGATAAAGAAAAGAACAAAATCAAGAACAAGGAAAGAAAGAGCAGAATTGAGAAAGTGGCCGGACCAAATGAAGAATAAGGTGCCAAATTCTGCCTCTCAAAATCTATTTATATGCATGTAGAATCCTAAGTGTCATGCTATAAGCCATGCAATATTAGGTGGCAAACTCTTAAGGTGATACTTGGTTTCCACTAACTCACAATTAATAATAATTAACCCTACTTAACTTAATTAACTCTCACTTAACACTAATCATGCAAAATTACATTCTAGTCACTAAACTATTTTATTTCATACAATTAAGTCCTTAATTCTCAATTTCAATTTAGTCCAAATACTATAAACCCTAAATTAACCTCACTTAATTACCCTAATCTTGCTCAATACTTCTAGGGTGAATTTCGGGCCATTACATTACCCATATAAAGCTTACAATGTTAATTAATCTTGTCATGAAGACCTTTTTATGCATCAATATGAGTCTTGGCCAAGTGATGTTTTTGAAGAGATCTAATATGCATATGCTTATTTTGTTAAGATTTAAATTGCTTGAAATGAGAAATTAGTTAAAAGTGTGGAATTGAGCTAAGTGTATGTCTTGGCCAAGAAGAGTACTTGAGTTAACTTAGATGTGTTATGCTTTCATGTGTAAAGATTGAATTGATTACTTTATCATAATTTAAATGATTTTAAAGTACAAATTTTAAATCTTATCATTTAAATATTTAACATTGTACAATTCTCTTGGATGGAATAATTAAAGGATTTGGTATGATAGTGATGTTTTGATTTAATTTTTAGTTTAAGTGATTATGATATTCCACTTCTGTACCTTGTCATGAAATCTTTAATGTTGAACTTATTCTCTTGGTAATAAATTGAGAACCAGCGAAGTCATATCATGCATTATAAAGCTTGGTTTGAACATTAAGTGAATTTAAGAATTATTGCATTGCTCAATTATGTAAGTAGACTAAATAGTGCCTTAGTAGTGTCAATAGGCATGCCTATAAGGGATAGTATTGCAGTTGCTCCTGTTGACACTTTATTAGTGTCCCCTGTACATATTTTGATACCATTTTTAGTATCCACTGTTTTAGTTAATTTAAAGCTATAAGTCTCTCTTATTTTGATATTGATTTTTTAGTGCTCCCTATCTTATACCAAATAGTATCCTCCATTTTCGTTATCCACTCTTGATGAAATGATTAAGTTTTGGGCTCCTAGATATCTTGTAGTGTGAATTGTCTATAAATAAACATATTTATGACCTTAAAGTGTTACAATTGAGAACCTGTTATAAATATTTATATCTTATATCTAAAATGTTACATTGAATAGTGAATTTGAGTAATTGTTCTCCCTGAAGTGTTATAGGGAAATAATTTTATTTTGAATCTGAAGTGTAACTTTGAGAAAGTGATTAATAATAATGCATGTAGTATATGAAATGATATTTAGTGAACTGACTATGGACAATTGTATTTTATTGCTGAGATGTTATATTAAGAATTATTTATAAAAGTTAGTATCTTACAACTGTATAATATAAGTAGTATAAGTATATGACGTGAACTATCTAAAATGTTAAGTTACACTTCTTAGCAAGAATGAACTTACATTTTTTACATGTACAACAGAAAGTGAAAGATGAGTTAAACTAATGAATGTAAATATAATTTAATTTATGATTATATTAAACTTATTGAATTATTGGATAATTTGATTCGACTAAGAAAGTAATTTGAGGCTATATATTAATCAATGCTTTTGTAATTTGTTTCAGTTGAATTTTCCTTGAAAGACTCGAAAACTTAATGTTAGATATCTTTAAGTGAGATACTTAATATTGAACAAGTTGAGTTTAAGTAAATACTTATAATAATTGTTTTTTTTTCTTTTTGATAAAATTTGATATTTTCTTTATTTGATTGTAACAAAATAGTAAATAGTGTTTAAATAGTCATGAACATGATAGGTTTGTAATAATAAACTTATGATAAGAACCTTATAAGTGGTATAATTGAAAGTATTTACTACAGGTATATAATAAAATATTCGTTAAGAACTACATAGTTCTAATTCTCTCAATTAGGATACATACGTAGCTTGAAATTACACATTTCAAGTTTGAACCAAGTAAGAATATTTATAGTAGTGTTAAATATGTGTAAAGAGTATTTCATAGAACTTTGTTTTGATCTTTTTGAACCTTTAAGATTTAAATGTACGATTGTGGATAGAATAATGAGATCTATTATTAGTTATAATCTTTGATGTTAATATAATACAAGTTTTAGTTTTAACAAGAAAAGTGTAGGGTAGGTGTGACGCGAGCCAAACCGGGAAGGCCCCTGATAGGCCCGCTTTTAGGATTCGAGAGATTGGTTCGCGTCATTTAATCTTGGGTAACATGAGACATTTTGGAATTCCTACCCAATAAGACATTGGGGAAGGTTATCTAGTCCCATGAAACGTTTAAGCACCTTTGAAGTATTTTTGAGTCGCTGCCCAATTTATAAGAAATTGGAAAATGTCATCTAATCTTGGGGTCTTAAACGAAAGAAAGTGTTCGAAACTTCACTCTTATTTATGCCTTGATTAATTATAAATGAGTTTTTAGTTTTGAAAGTTCAATCTCTCGTCTCACGCGATTCGATGCACTTTATTTAAAGGCGCAATTCAATCATCAAGAAAAGCGGTAAATGAAAGCTATACATAAAACAGTAAATAAAGCGGTAAACACATAAAGCCACGCCATTTTCAAAGGAGAAATTGAGACAAATACAATCCCCCAAATGAAAAGAAAAGCTAAACAAATTTAAAATGAAAATTGGGACAGAATACAATCCCTAAATAAAAGAAAGCTAAATAAAATTAAAATGGAAAGTGGGAAAGAATACAATTCATAAATGAAAGAAATCTAAATTAAATTGCTCCAAAAATAATTAGTTACAAGGGCCCATAAGATATATATAAACATAAAGTTTAAATAATTAAGCAAAATCAATCAAAAGATGAGACATGCATAAATCGGGATATTTATTCGGTTTAAGAACATTGGTTCCTTTATGCTCACTTAAAAGGGAATTGAAGAGTTATTTCGGCTATTGACTTGAAAACCGGGATGAGTGATCTCATTTTTAGAAAATTTGACTCCTATTTTAATTCGTGACATTTTGCATTCCTTGGCTAAAATCGAGAACATTAGTCCCAATTTATTAGTAAAAATTCTGGTTTAGTTGTAAAAATATTTTTTTGATTTTTTAACTGACATGCGTACAAAATAAAATACTCTATTTGAAAATAAAGACAATCACGCAAATAAAGGGTTGGTAAGGTCTCACTCAATTGGCATAGTCTCCTACGCGTCGTGACTCCTCCACTCGGTCATGAAAGCGCTCATGCGAACAAGATCGCATTTTAACCCCAAACAAGGAAAATAACAATAAAAAGGTTAGCAATAATTCTAAAATCAACCACATAAACATCAAGGTAAGAGAAATATAAAACATGGTTAACATGCATGTAGGGAATGGAATGGGTTAAATTGTGCACATTAATTTAATATGCAACAACTCACATGTAAAAAGGGATTAAAAATTAGTCATGCAAAAAATAATAATAGTGACAATAACAATGAAAAACAATAATGCCCATAACAGTAATAATAATAGTGACAATAATAACGACAGTGACAAATACATAATAATAATAATAATAATAATAATAATAATAATAATAATAATAATAATAATAATAATAATAATAATAATAATAATAATGAAGGTAATAACAATGGCAGTAACGAATACACAATAATAATAATTATAATAATAATAGCAAATAATAATAATGGTCATAATAAGAAAAATAATAAAAGTAATAGTAACAATACAATAATATTAACAGTGAAAACCATAACATTGACAATAGTAATAACAACAACAAATTAAAATAATAATAAACATAATAGCAATAAAAACATGTTAACAGTGGAGATAATAATGTTAACAACAATAATGACAAAAAAAATGAAATGAGATGATGAAAATGGATCTAAGCCCCCCGCGAGCCAGCACGCGGGCGCCACGCGAGGTAAGGCCTCAAGCATGACACGCCGTGAGCTCGCATGCAGGCGCCACGCCTTGTGCGCGCTAGCAGGCTACCGAAAACCCAAAAACCCCAAAATAAAATTTAAAAAAACTTTTTATTTAAAATAAAGGATTTTCGACAAGGGAATCATCAGTTCTAACCTTTTGCCTGTGAACAAGCATCATTTTTATCATTGGGTAATCCTGATCTTGGACCGCCTTGGGACCCAGTATCTACAGTTGCCCCCAATTTTAGAGAAACTAGCACGTATGTGCCTAGGTGAGCCAAAATTTAGAAAGAAAAGGAAAGAAGCACGTACATAAGGCGGCGACCTTTTTGCTGCATTGTCGTCCATGATAGCGGTGTATTTTGCCTTTGCCAGCTTGTCGGCACCTAAAATCACGGTCAAGTTACGTGATTGATAAACATCAGCTTGTCGACGTGTGAAACCATGGTTGAGTTGTGTGATTGATAAACGTTAGCTTATCGACGTGTGAAATCACGGCTGAATGATTTATAAACACCAGCTAGTATTTGTGTGAAACCGCCAGACTTTGAAGAACATGATTAATAAACACCAATTTGTAGGCATGTGAAATCACGACTGAACGATTGATGAACACTAGCTAGTAGGTGCATGAAACCGCCATACTTTGAAGAGCGTAATTGATAAATACCAATTTGTAGGCGTGTGAAACCAAGGCTGAACAATTGATAAACACCAGCTAGTAGGTGCGTGAAACCGCTAGACTTTGAAGAGCGTGATTGATAAACACCAATTTGTAGGCGTGTGAAACCATGGCTGAACGATTGATAAACACCAGCTAGTAGGTGTGTGAAACCGCCAGACTTTGAAGAGCGTGAATGATAAATACCAATTTGTAGGCATGTGAAACCAAGGCTGAACGATTGATAAACACTAGCTAGTAGGTGCGTGAAACCGCCAGACTTTGAAAAGCGTGATTGATAAACACCAATTTGTAGGCATGTGAAATCATGGCTGAACGATTGATAAACACCAGCTAGAAGGTGTGTGAAACTGCCAGACTTTGAAGAACATGATTGATAAACACCAATTTGTAGGCATGTGAAATCACGGCTGAACGATTGACGAACACCAGCTAGTAGGTGCATGAAACCGCCATTGAGATTTTGTGCATGAGGCGGCAACCTTCCTGCTACTATGAGAAGGAAAATGTCTTTTTTAGCCACCATCCAGATTGCAGATGGATTGTAATCCTTTTGAGTTGCGCCGAGTCTGCTTTAGACTCACAAGGTACGAAGCTATTTTATAGTATAGCCTCAGCTGCCCCCTGAATAAAACAAACATTGTTAGATCAATTTATTATAATAATCATTTTCATCATTCACCTTTCGCGAAGGTTCAACTATTATCATCTCATTTTTCCATTTTATCATTTATGGTTTTATCACCTCAATATACTGTTTTTATCTCTGCCACGTCAGAAGTGTGCCCAAGGAAAATAAATACATAAAGGAAGCAAATGATCATCATCATACAAAACATATTTGTTTTGTAAAAAACAAACAAATCTACAAATCATGATAGAGGGTCTCCCTGAATGTTCAGTTACACCTTTTTGACTAATTCTCATCGCCTATTATTCCCTGCAAAGTTAAGTCAAAAGCATGCTAAAGGAATAAAGAAACAGGGATAATAAAGGACCATCTATATATAAAGTATCTGTTTGTCATAAAAAAATGAACTAAAGTAGAGATCATAATAGGCAGTCTTCCTAAAAATCAGTCAAACGGATCATAGTCAGTGGTCTCTAATTTGATGGGTCATGTCTATAAATCTAGTGTCCACACCTTCCTACAGAGGCTTTGCTAATTGGGATATGCCTTTTGCCAACCCCTTGACCATTTCCTCCATGAGCCACTCCATACGCTGCAATCTCCTATCCATGGCCTGCAGCCTCCCCTCGATACGCAACTCTATGGCAATCAGCCTCTCATCAGAATGCCACTCTGCGGCTATCAGCCTCTCATCCACATGCTGCTCCATTGCCATCAGCCTCTCATGCATGGCTTAGACTAGGGCCTCCATGTTTATCTGGCTCCGCTCTATCCCTGGTCCAGGTGGCGATGGTAGAGCTGTTGAAGTAGATGCCCCCGGAGAATCTGGACGGCCGTGGGGATGATACCCCCAGATGCTTGAGGATCTAACCGCCAAGTATGTATATGAGGAGGAGAGTGCATCTGATCCCTCAGAGGTGATAGTGATGATAGAGTGCGAAAAAGATCGTCCAGATCTTTATCTATATGCATACCATCTAGCTGCGAGTGAGGCTATCCTCTCCCTGGCTGCGAATAAAAATACCCCTCATCTGGCTGAGGCAGTGTAGACTCCCCTTCTACTCGAGGCTGATCCTTGGGTTGTGCCGCCATTGCAAGCGATGGCAAATGGTATATCTGCCGAGTCTCTGCCATAGTAAGTAGTCTATATCCTCCTGCTTGCCCAAGCAACTGCTCCACCATGCCCATATTATTAGCGAGAACCCAACTGACATAAATGCCCCCATCTACGGGGGGCCGAAAGTACTGAGGTCGTGACCCAGATGCAGTAGTAGTCTGGTGACTACTCCCCTATACATAACTGTGTCGTGGCCCTCTAACCCTATCTAACTATACCAGCCATAATCTCATGACTGATATTGAGCGGCGTCCCTATAGCCATAGCCCATAGGCTCTAAATCTCTGTGGTACTGACAGCAATGAGGCTACCTATTCTACCCAAATAACTGCTAGCTAAGACCCTCTGAACATACCTGTACACTTGTGAGGCCAAGAGTGCTCTTGGCTGCGTTACAGTCATAACGGGCCCCTAGCTCTGTGATCACCTCCCATCGACATGCCAAATTAGCCTTGTCCAGCACCTGCATGTGGTCTCCAATCGGGAGACCCATAATCTCTATAAATTTTCGACGACTCATCGTGTGCCCTTTGTCTTGGACCCGGAATGATATGGTATCAGGGTCTGTATATGATCTTGAGACCCCATACTTAAGTGTAGCTAGGAACTCTCTTATAACCCACGGGTGTGTGAGAAAAGTTGGTGTGAGGAAATCCATCCAGCCCACTGCTGTTAACAATATGCGAACTTCCTCCCACATGCCCATCTATTCCAAGAATGCCTGGGAAAAAAACTTACTGGACAAATACTGTGGGTGACATAATGCCTCAAACTTCCAAACTTTCATCTCTGTGCATCGGTCATCCATGCTGGGGGTGGAATATCTGTTGGCTCCCTAGGTGGGCCGCATCGCGAAGGCATCCCTAAAAAAAGGAAAGTTGAATAGTCATTCATTTATTATTTCTTGAATACTCCCTGAATGCTTTGGGGATACTTTTTCGGGTAGCCTTCACCGCCAATATTTTCCTGCAAAATTAAAATCCATATGCAAGGGTAAGTTATGCGCGTGAATGTGCATATGCTATGCGGAATATGAGTGACACCATTTGTCCGAGTGGCCCAAGTGTCGGGCCGCAAAATCATTCTTTGATAACCTCTACTGATATGGTTTATGGCCTAAGTTCCCTCCGCACCGACTCCGTAACTCGCAACTGGAAGCCTCTGATTATTCTCGGTGCCATTTGTCATTATTTTAAAGGTAGTGTGCCCCTCGTGGATTTTCACGCTAGCTCTTCTTAGTGGAAAATGCGTCACTTTGGGGATTTTTATATGACCTGTGCCTAACTTTTGCCTGCAATGGACTCAACCCAATTCAGCAGCTTTTATTCAATTTATTTTATCATTTTTTTATGTAGGACAGACTGCCTATTTTCAGGTTTTCACCCTGCCCTATGGCTTAACTTTTGCTTAAATAGCTAATTATGGTTTTCATCTCTAATGGCCTCTCTTTCTTTCTTTCTTTTATTTTTTATTTTTTATTGATGTTCCTCAAGGTAAGACGGCTAAAGCCCCTCGCCGGCAAAAGCAACAACGGATAAATAGCATGCATCCGATGGAAAATGATGTATTATCTTTTCATAAGGGAACTAGATGACATTAATCATACGAAGTGAGTTATTTTGAGCATATAATTGCATATATGCATATGTTTCCATGTGAATTCATTACACATGATCACTATTTAACATCAGGCTCAAAATACAAGACCATATCAAATCTCAGGATAGATCCTAAAATCATCATAACTCCTATTATCAATCAGCCCTCTCGGCTTTTCGTGATTGAACATTTTCTCTCAGCCCTTAATTTTTTCCCAAGGCGCCTTCTTGGTTTTCACCTTGGCAGGGCACCCAATTTTAACAAGGCCGCCTTTTCTAGTTTTTGACTCGCAGGGCATTTATTCCCTTCTTTTGATTTTTGAGCCTTTAGCTGTGGAACCTTTTCAATCTATCCACATTGACCTATTCCCTCATTTCCGTCGCTGTCTGTTAAGATTGTGGCTCCTTTAGACAATATCTTCTTTAAAACAAAATGTCCTTCCCAAGTCGGTCTGAATTTGCCTCGGAAGTCCGGAACCCCTGGCCTCATTTGCTTGAAGACTAAATCCCCTTCTTTTAGGGGGGTGCTTTTTGAATTTCTTCCCAAATGATCGGGCTAATCTCTTCTGGTAAATTTGATTGTGGTAATAGGCCTGCATCCTGTCCTTATCAAACAAATTCAATTGTAGCAACCGCTGTTGCACCCATTCTGCTTCTGGTAGCTTTGCTTCCGATATCACCCTTAAGGATTGGAGTTTGATTTCCACTGGTAAAATCGCTTATGTCCCATAAACCAAAGAGAAGGGTGTGGCTCCCGTTATAGTCCTGACGGTAGTCCTATATCCCCACAGTGCGAATGGTAGCTTCTCAACTCAGTCATTATGGGTCTGCACCATCTTGGCCAGTATCCTCTTTACATTCTTATTAGCTGCCTCGACCGCCCCATTGGCCTGTGGTCGATAGGGAGAGGACTTGTGGTGCTGGATGGCATACTTCTTGAGCATCTCTTTGGTCTCAGCTTGGAATTGTACTCCATTATCCGACACAATGTGATGCGGGAGTCCATATCTACAAATCAAGTGTCGTTCAATAAACCTGGCCATTCTTGGGCACCCAATTTTTTGAAGGATTCTGCCTCTAACCACTTAGTGAAGTAATCGATAGCGACCATGATAAACCTATGCCCGTTAGAGGCTATCGGATGTATTTCACCCATGATGTCAATCTCCCAAGCTGCGAATGGCCACGGAGAAGTAAGATTGCATAACTATGAAACTGACAGGTGTCTTAGATTGGCATACTGCTGGCATAGTTGGCACTACTTCACATATTTGGAACAATCTGTGTCCATTGTCAGCCAGAAAAACCCTTGGCATATGATTTTCTTTGTCAGAGCTAGACCATTCATATGAGCTCCACAAACTCCAGCATGGGTCTCCTCCATAACCTTCTTGGCCTTCTTCTCGTCTAAGCATCTTAGTTGTATGCCATTAGCTTGCCTCTTGTATAGCACACCATCTACACTGATGAACTGGGTGGATAGCTTGCGAATCATCCTTTGGTCCTTTTCAGAGGCTTCTTCTGGGAATAATGACTTTTTCAAATAATTCTGGACATCGTAATACCACGTCCTTCCATCAGTAACCTCCACATCCTTGACTTGCTCAGTTTCAAAGTATGGCTTGTCCGAACTAGAAATGAGTACAAGCTTCATGACTATTCCTTCTGGGTTATTCCACATAGATACAAGGGTGGGTAGGGCATCTACTAATTGGTTCTTATCTCGAGGCACGTAACTAAAAGTGCAGACTTTAAATTGGCTACTTAATTCCTTCAAGCACTCTATATATGGTAATATTCATTCTTCCTTAATGGACCATTCACCCCTGACTTGATGGACCGCTAAGGCTGAATCTCTGAACACCTCCACTACTTTTACCCCCACATCTAAAAGCCCTTCCAACCCGAAAATGCAAGCCTCATACTCAGCTTCATTGTTGGTGGTTTTATATCTCAGTTTCTTAGCAAAGGGCAGCTTCTCACCCTCTGGGGTTACCAAAATTACTTCTACTCCAGCTTCTTTGCTATTCACTTCCCCATCAAAGTACATCTGCCACTTTTGCATTAAAATAGCTGCCACGTCTTCGTCTAGGAATTCATATTCAAATTGATCGCCTTCAATCGGATGATCGGCTAAAAACTTTGCAACTGTTCGGCCCTTAATGGTCTTTTTGGTAATGTACTCCACATCAAATTCTTGTAGCAATATCAGCCATCTCCCCATTTTTCCTAGCAAGGAGGGTGCTTCTTGAAGGTATCAAAGAGGGTTTTGTTTGGCAACTGCCTGCACCTTATAAGAATGAAAGTAATGTCTTAGCTTTTTCGAAGCCCAGATTACTGCTAAATAGATCTTTTTCACCTCAACATACTTGGCTTCGTAAGGAAAGAACTTCTTACTAAGGTAGTAAACCATAAATTCAATCCATCTTCTTGGGCCATCATGGTGCCCACAAAATTTTTCTCTGTTGCTAGGTAAAGGATTAATGGCTTAACTAGTTGTGGTAGTCATAGGACTGGACGGTATAAAAGATATTCTTTGATGGTATCAAAAGCTTTCTTGCAACTGTCCCTCCACTGAACTGGCTGATTCTTTCTAAGAAGCTTAAAGATCGGTTCGCACACTGAAACGAGCTTGGAGATGAACTTGCTGATGTACTGCAGTTTGCCTAAAAAACTCCTGATCTCTTTTTCCTTTTGGGGTACTAGCATTTCTCTAATAGCTTTGGCCTTGTCGGGATCCACCTCGATTCCCTTTTGACTTATCACATGGCCCAGCAGTTTACCTGAGGTGACCCCAAATATACACTTCCTAGGGTTGAGGCAAAGATTGTACTTGTTGATCCTTTAAAAGAACTTCTCTAAACCCTTGAAATGGCCCTCTTGAGTAACAAAATTGATCATCATATCGTCAACATACACCTCTACTTCCTTATGGATTAGATCATCAAGAATTTTGGTGGCCACTCTCTGATAGGTCGCTCTGGCATTTTTTAACCCGAAAAGCATAACCCTATAGGCAAAGGTACCCCATTCTGTAATGAAAATCGTCCTGATCCTATCTGCTATCTTGTTGAGGATCTGATTGTATCTAGCATACCTATCCATGAAACTATACATACTGTAGGCGGCAGCGCTATCCATTAGGACATCGATGTAAGGCAAAGGAAAGTCATCATTCGGGCAAGCTTTGTTCAGGTATTGATAGTCAACACACACTCGAACCTTTTCGTCCTTTTTGGCTACAAGGACAACATTAGCTAACCACATATGGTATTGAACCTCCACCAAGAACTTAGCCTCAATCTGTTTGTGTACCTCCTCTTTTACCTTCTCTTCCCATTCTGGTTTAAGCCTTCTGAGCTTCTGTTTGACTGGCTTGCACGTTGGATAGGTCGGAATGGCATGTTCAACAACTTCTCGATCAATCCCTGGCATGTCCTCATAGGTCTAGGCAAAGACTTTTTAATTTTTTTTTAATATGCTCTCAAAATTCTTCCTCTCTTCAGGAGTTATATCGGATGCTATCAGGATTTCCTTTAGGTTTTCCAAAGTTCCGAGATTAAATGAGGTAGTATTAGTTAAATTAAAGTCAAATATGAATGATTTATGTTTGTGATCATGCATAATTAAATCATGAGAAACATCACACAAGTAAGCAAAGTCATTCATCTTATTAGAATGCTCAGAATTACAAACGTCATTGTCAAATAGTTCAGGAATGAAAAGTACATCTGAAAAGTTTTCAGTAGCATCTTTTGCTGATGCTAGCACCAAAGTCGACAATCCGCCGTCTTGATTGTCTGCAGTCTTCAGGTCTTCAAATTCTGGCATTGTTACCTCAACTTCCACCTTTTCCTTTCCCTTCACCCGAGTGGCCAACAAGCTACTAGTGATGACTTCTTCAGGGACTTTTCGATCTCATGCGAAACTTTGGCTGAGAATCTCCTCATCCTAGAAACCCTCTACAGAATTGACTGTTCCATTAGACCAATCAAAGACATCATTGAAGATCTCAAATCCTAGGGTGATCTTATCATTAATCCATTGCGGCTCGGCCTCCACAATAAGCACATAATGATGCAGCTTGCACAAAACTCTCCAAGATATGAGGGATCTCCGTAGGTTTCTTCTTAGGCTTGTTCTTTCCAGCTTCAACCGTATAACCCAACCCCCTTCTATCTTTTTGGCCCCTTGTGGTGATGGGTGCTTGAGGCCCTTGTGAATTCTTGCCTAAACCGGCTCTTGGGAGGAAGTTCATCTTTTTCATCATATTAATGACCTGAGGGCTCCCTACTGAATCAACCTCTTCATTTATCATAGCCACATGGAATCCAGTGAAAGGTTGGTTAGAAATCCTGAAGACTGACGCTTGATTATCACTGGCCGCCTTAATGGTCACAACTTGGCCCTCATAGGGGATTTTGATCATTTGGTGGAGGGTAGATGGGACCCCTCCCAACTTATGAAACCAGGGCCTCCCTAGTAGCACAACGAAGTTGGCCATGATAGGCAGGACAACAAATTCAGCTTCAGTCTCAACTGGCCCAGTTTTCACCTGCACTTTGAAAGTGCCAGCGGCCTGCCTCCTTGAATTGTCATAGGCGGTGATGGTTAGGTCAGATCTGCTTAACATGCTCTCATTTATCCCGAAGGTAGATAGTGCCACGAGCGAGCATACATTAATGGAAGACCCATCATCCACCATGACGCAGGCTGTGTGCTTGCTATTGATTTCGTCTCTGATATACAGGGGGTGGTTGTGATTGCAACCCTCAATTGGTAGGTTAGCATCAGTGTAGACCACATTCTCTCCAGACCCCCCTTTTACCATATCCAGCAACTCGGTAGGTAAAATGGTGGTAGCAACTGTTCATTTACATAAGGTTTCCACTAGCTTTTGCCTGTGACTCGGAGACTACCTCAGTAGGTCACGTACCGATATTTGAACCGGCGTCTTCCTTAACTAGTTTAAAATTTGGTTCTCTTCTGGCTCTTATTCCACAGTTGGGGGTATTGGGTCCTATTGTTTCTCAATTTTCGGTACCACTCTCCCGCTTTGAGTGACAGCTTACACTTTTTGCTCTATCTCTTTGCCCTCAGAGTTCCATAAGTCTTCCAACTCGTCAACTTTTTCAGCCTCACTCTCACTAGTTGAATCCCAACAGTCTATCATGCCTACTTGAGGCCTCTCTTAATTGGCCCTCTGCTCAGGACAAATAACAGCCACATAGTCATTTCCATAAAGGTCCCTCAGCACATACTATTTCAGTAGACTGGACCATATCATAAAAACAGGCGGGGGAACAGCATCATACCCAGCTTTCTTCTTCTTTTCTCTCTTTTCGGGGTCTGAGATCTGTTTACTATCAATCGGGTCTTGGACTAGTAATTATTGAGATGGCCGGTATGCTGGTAAAAAGCACAATATTGGTCCCCGCCTGTGGTTTGGCTGGCCATGATTCTTAGCAAGCCTAGCTGCCAATGGCTGAAGTTTCCCTTCTTTCATCAATCTCTCCAAAACCCAGGATAATGATCTTCCTAGATTTGAATACTGTCTTTGGCTTGCATCAGTGGTTGAAACTTTCGCTGTCTTGCCAACTCGATTGCTGCTACTTCCGATGCCACTAAACTTATTTCCTCCTTGAAGCCCATAATTTTTCGGAGTGAAATTGTCATTGCTGGCCTTCTTTACCAAGTATTCTCCTTCAGCTTCTATGGCTATACCTTTCAAGGACTCCCAATCCTTAAGCCCTTTCATCTTAAGCCCTTCCCTTAAGTACGGACTTGCGTTCCTAATGAATAGCCTAATCTAATCCGATGTATCGGGCTTCCTTTTCATCTCCATGACTCGATTTCTCCACCGAGTAAGGTATCATGGAAGGACTCACCATGCTTCTGCAATAAAAGCTCAAGGTCTTTCAATGTTATCTCCATCCTGGTGCTACAGTCATATTGCTTCATGAACTCCTCTGTCAGTAGATCCCAATCTTCCCTAAACCTCCTATCTAAGCCATGGTACTAATCAACTATTGGACCCGTCAGACTAAGGGAAAAATACTCTACCTTCTAATTCTTTGTTAACCGCGTACCCTTTATGATAAGGGTATATTGCTTAATGTGTGCAGAAAGATCCAAGGTACCATCAAATTTTGGCAAGTTTGGCATCTTAAACCTCTAGGGCAACAGCCTCTTCATCACCCAACTCCATATCATTAGGGCTGATCCCTTTCCCGGTAGACAGTAATTGCATAATTGGCTCAATCTTTTCTTCCATTTTCTTCACCACATTATCCTTCACTTTTGGGACATTATTTCTTATGGCCTGACGAATAACAGATTCATCCTCCTCCTCCACTATGAAGTCATCTCTTGGATCAGGGATACTTTCTCTTCTCTACTCAGCTTGTGCCGGTGCTCTGGGCTCAACCACCGGTTGTTGTACTATAAGGGTTGCTATAGGATTCTCCCCCACAATAAGCGGTTCGACTCGTTCCACAACAGGAGCTACAGGGGGCTGCCCGACATTTGGTGCCATTTGAGCAATAATATTTCCTATCATGACTAACATCCTCCTCTCAAAATCCTCAAGTCTCTTATCTAGGTCTTGTACTGTCAAAAAATAAGTTTCTTACGGTAGATTTGCCATTACGGACCCTAAAGATTGTTTTGAAGAGAGATCTAAACTTCCATCCCAATCAGAACTCAATGTAGGCACTAACTCTGGCGATAAATTCCTAATGAGTCGTATGTCAGATCCCTTAAACCACTCGGATGACTCAATAATGGCTGTAAAAACTTGAAGGGTTAGGATGAAGCATGAATGAAGTGCAATGCATGGCCGTAAATCGTGCAACATTTACAACCACATGCGATCAAGTAGATCCTTCCAACCTTTTAACTCCCACATACAAGATCAATTGGTCTCTTTCCAAGGTGGGCTTAATCCATGGGTCAACAGGAGGCACAATGAACGCCCGTACTGACCCCTAACTGTATTGTCCCATGGATTTTAAATCCGCTAGAAGAGGTAGGAATATTAGGTGGACCAATGATGAATTTTGTGATGTAAATAACATCCTACCAAAACATCACAGCATCCACGCACGAGTATGCTGTTGTATGACTTCAGGTGTTGCATTTTCAGGCACTTCACTAAAGGTTGCATCCAACCATGTCAATCTTACTTTTCCTCCACGCATATCACTCTCAGGAGGAACTGCTCCAAGTAAATTATGACAAATTGATGGCCAATCCATATTTGTTCTTCTGGTCACAGGTTCACCATCAATTGCTAAACCTGTCAAAATTCTAACATCTTGAAGGATAATTGTCGTTTCACCACATCTCAAATGAAAAGTGTGCGTTTCAGGTCTCCACCTCTCAAGAAGCGAAGTGATTAAATGCCAATCTAAATACGTCACACCTATATTGACTACTTCAACTAAACCAACTGCCCTTATATAAGGTAAAATTCTTTGGTCAATAGATGTATAGTGTTCATCTACACTACACCTTCTTGTCCTCAACAAATCCATCTCAACCTTTAGTATAAATAAAACAAGTCAAATCATAAAGTAAACATAAATAAATAAATTAAAACTTTTTATTCAATATAAATTTATAACTAAAAAATTACTGAATTATTCCATATTGCGTCAGATCGGTGTCTCTCTTGAAGTGTAAGCCATTCCTTATTAATAGGACCCGGATTGATTCTTGTAGCTCCCACATGTTGATCCATGTCAGAACCTGAATCAATTTTTACATCATATATGTTAAATGAGTTTAAATGAGTTATTAAATTTTATTTATTTGATTATCTTATGTTTGTTCATACTAATTTTATTTGTAATTATAGTTATTTTAAATTATTCTATATGTACAGGACTCCAATATTTTATTATACAACTTTCAACTATATGTTACATTTTGTTTTGTAAATTATTACATAATACAAATAAAAAAGATGACATCATTTCTTAAAATAATGAAGATTGCTAATTAATATAAAACACTTAAAATAACAACAAAATTACAAATTAAACACTGGCTACATTTTTATTCATATATGCCTAATTTTATCTTATGTTCTAATGAACATAATGTTTAGGCCATCTATTATAATTATACCACCAACAATAAGTTCTTTGGGACATTGTCATTGTATCCCTAACTTTTAAAAAATTTTCTTTGCTAATTCCGTACACATCTTTTAAAAATATGAGAACTAATTCCTCATATTTTGTCACATGCGGCATATTCCAAATTTTCATGATTGGCACCAAAAAAATTATTGGCATTGTCATCCAAATTGCCTCAACCTTCTTCGCCTCCGTCATAGGATATACATCCATAATAATATTTTGTAATTTTTTATTTATTTGGATGATATACTCGCACATTGTCATTCCATATTCGATTCAGCTGTTGTACAATTCATCCCATTTTCTCTTCACTATTGCCTTTGTCAAATCACTCATCATTGCTTTTGGTGCTAAATATGTGTAGACCATCTATAATATGAAATTCATATCAATAAATGTTATATAAAAGCTATATTTTACATTTTCAAAGAAATTTTACGATTCATAATGTCAGAAAATATATAAATCGATTAAATAAACCCACATTAGAAATTTATTAAACGTTGCATAAACAAATTTTAATTTTAAAATTAAATCAAATAATACCTTCAAAATGTTGATCGAAATTATATTTTTCAATTAACACCTCTTGCAATGTAAAAGTGAAAATCAAGTTAGTCATAAAATAACTTTTCAAGTACACTCTAATAACATAATAATACATTTGATTTTAACTATATTAACATAATAATATATTTACTTTAGCCTAGAACAAAATAATGAGCTAATAACTAATTTATGTAAGAATTAAAATGATAATACGTAAATGAAAATTTCAAATTTTAAAGGAAATGAAGAAGGAAATGAAATAAGAGAGAACAATTATGTTGTAAAATGAAGATAGAACCAACTTTGCACACAACTAATTTTCCAAGGAAATGAAAACAACTTACTCCGAAATCGTTCTTTGGCCTTTTAAAGCCAAATGTAAATAATAATAATAATAATAATAATAATAATAATAATAATAATAATAATAATAATTAAATCCCAAACAGACCCATGAGGCACAGGTCTGTTTACTATGTGGGTGTAGTGCACAGTAACAACTGTGCGCTTCAGCCTTTTACAGAAATAAAAAAAAAATATTTTGGTCAGAAAATGGCAACCTTGGTTGCCATTTTCTGACGACTGGGCCCCACTGCCCAGTCTCCCAAACCAGTGCCGTTTTGCGCCTGAGAAAAAATAAAATAAAAAATGCCAGAAAAAGGCAACCTTGGTTATCGTTTTTTGGCAACCTAGAGTCAAATCTGGGTGGGACCCACCCAATAAGAAAATGGAAACCTAGGTTGCCATTTTCTGACATCCTATTTTGCTAATTATTTTTACAGTAGCTCTACTTCTCTAATTACTTTGTATTTTAACAACAAAATAATAAAAAAAAACCCTTAAAAATTAGTCATACAAAAATATAGTAATAGTGACAATAACAATGAAAAACAATAATGCCAATTGCATTAATAATAATGGTGACAATAATAACGACTGTGACAAATACATAATAATAATAATAATAATAATAATAATAATAATAATAATAATAATAATAATAATAATAATAATAATAATAATAATAATAAGAAGAAGAAGAAGAATAAAAGTAATAGTAACAATACAATAATATTAATAGTGAAAACCATAACATTGACAATAGTAATAACAACAATACATAAAAATAATAATAAACATAACAGCAATAAAAATACGTTAAAAGTGGAGATAATAATGTTAACAACAATAATGACAAAAAAAGTGAAATGAGATGACGAAAATGGATCCAATAATCTTTGCCCTTAGATTTGATTATATTGGAAGCAAGATGTTTTGATCCGACTCCCTTGTCGAGTTTCAAAATAGATTCGAAATAACTCAAAAAAACTCAAAAAAAGACACTAAAATGACAACAAAAGATTTTTGGCTTTTGTTTGATAATAAACCCAAGGTAAGGGAATCGATTTCCCTATCTCAAGCTAAGCTCAAACTCAAAATATTTTCTTGGGTTTAAGAAAAATCGAAGGAAAAAATGCACTTTAGAAAGATCTTTTTTTTTTTTCTTAATAACACTCTCCTTTTCTCTTTTCTCTCTTCCAGCTCTCCTTTTTATTATGTCCGAAGAAAGTCCAACCCCCATCAAATGAAAATTTTCTCTTCTTTATTTTCCCTTTCTTCCCAAAAGGGGAAAGGACAAAACCCCCATTCTATTGCTCTTCCCCCAAAAATTCCTGAAAATTGAAAAAAAGGTCTTCAAAATCTGTCAAAACTAGATTTTGTAAGTGGGAAAGGGACAGGAGGGAGACTGCCTGGGAGTGGGTGGCTGCACATGTTGCGCCCAGGTGTGTGCATCGCTCGTATGTGCAAGGTACAGCCTCACGCGGGGCGCGCGGTGAGCTCGCACACGCAAGGTTTGGCCTCACATGGGAGGACCCACCGCGTGAGGCCTCGCACTCCGCAAGGCCGCACACGCGAGGTGCGGCCTCGCACTGGGCACTCCGCAAGTCCGCAAGCTGGCGCCGAGCGAGGTGCCCCGTGAACCCACACGCGGGCGCTGTGCGAGGCCTCAGCAGACATTGCGCCTCGCGCGCGCCACACAAGTCACTCGATGGCAGGCTACCGAAATCCCAAAAACCCCAAAATAAAATTTTTAACAAAACTTTTTATTTAAAAAGAAGGATTTTCTACAAGGGAATCATCAGTTTTAACGTTTTTGCCTGTGAATAAGCATCATTTTCATCATTGGGTAATCCTGATCTTGGACTACTGCGGGACCCGGTGTCTACAGTAGGACTCTTGATGTCCTAGTTCCTGAAGAGGGTGTTACATTCAGTAGTATTAGAGCAAAGGTTTAATTAATTTTAGACCTCAATGGTTATAGAAATGTGATAAAATAATTTAAAATAGATATAAGTTGGTTAGACAATGGATCCTGAGATGGCTTTTGTAAAAGTTACCCAATGAGGTAGCACTCATCTTGAAAGGTTGAGGAGTCAAGAGATTTGGGATTCCTCCGTTTTTTCTAAAGGGTTTTTGAAAGGTTTTGGGTTTTTGGACTCTTTAGAGTGTTTATTGAGGAAGGAAGCTCAATTTTAGGTGACTTGACTCCAATCACAGCCGTGACTACTTGAGTCATGCTCGTAACTGGAAGTCACGACCTAATAATGCAAAAAGGCCAAGTTAAGACTATGACTCACCTGTTACGGCAGTGACATGCCCTTTTCAAGAAATCTTATAGAAGCCACAAAGAAACAGAAGGTTGGGGTTGGCAAATGTCCCTTCATCTCCTCTCTTCTGCTTCTATATTTTTTTGAAGTTCCAAGCTCCAAAACACCAATTTTAAGCTTGCATTTTCATCATTTAAATCAAGGAGAGATATTGGATCTTGAAGCATCATTGTCTGCAAGAGAAAAGCATATTGAAGGTAAATATATAGAGTTTGTATCCTCTTGGTCTAGTTCTCTTTTGAGTGAGTCTACACATTTACTCTTGCATGCTGTAAACTCACTCATTTAGGTATCTTCGTGTAATCCGTCTTTATAGATTTAGATTGTGAAATCCATTCGTGGATATTTTTCATGTGATAGAAGCATATAGATTATGTGTTTAAGTTTGGGTTTTTAAGGTGGATTTTAGTCCTGTTTCATCTTTGAACCTAAAAAAAAACACTTTTTAAAGTTCAAAAATGTGATTTTGGGGCTTGTTTTGGCCCTTTTGTTCCTATTGAGTTTCCTGTGTTTGAGGTCTTGATTGGGCAGTGAAGAGTACAGGGAGGGAAGAAGAAGAGTCACTGACTCATACCCGTAACTGGCTAATTATGGGCATGAGTCACGACTAACGCCCATGACTTGCTAGTTTAGCTGTGATTTGCTAGTCATGGGTTTAGAGGTTTTTTTTTTAGTCTCTAAGATTTCTTTTGTTTTTATGTGTGTGCTTTGATTTCCCTACATGTGTATTTGTGACGAGTTACGTGCTAAGTGGCCACTGAGATAGTTTAGGATTATTCTTTGTCTTTAGTACTTTACGTACATGCCTATGATGTAATAAAAGTATTTTTTTTACATGATTGGCGAAAATGTTGCCAAAATATTTATAGCTGGTAAATTATGATTTATGTTTATAAAGATTGGACCAATGTCCTATTTTATGCCCAAATGTCAGTAATATGTAAATAAACTTTTAATAATACAAAAGATTTTGTATATAATTGAGTAATTGGAATTTTTCTTAATAAAACATGAGCAAAGTCACATTTTTTAGCTAATAAAATATCACAATAACTGCCACTTCATAAACGCATGCGATGACTAATGTCTTCACCAAAGTGAGCTTAGACGGATAAACCCGTTTTATGGATGCTTGGTTTTTAGTGCCTACTATTCCATGCTTTATAGCTTTTCAACGTGTAAAATTGTACTTTACTTTATTTTAGCATGATGCCTGAGAAGAGAGATAAAATCATTAATATAGAAGGTCCAATAAATGTCAAACCAAGTGTAACACCCTTATTGAACTTATATTGAACGTACGTATCACTTGAAATACTATGTGTTTAACATGATTGTTTGGATACTAATCAATGTTATTAAAACCGGACCGGATATAGAACTGGCAAGGCTGAGGGTTCGTGGTTCGACCGGATTCGACCGGGTTTTTTTCTCTTTTTTAAAATATTATTAATTAATATAATTTTTATAAATACTACTACTCAAACAAAAAAAATCCATCAAAATATTTAGTATATATCACAAATATACTAATAATAATATTTTTTTCATCTTTTATTTTTTTAAAAAAAATTATTACTTGATTAATTTAAAAATTGAATAATTTAATAACTTTAGGTGAAATTAAAGAAAAGGGTAAAAAATTATTTTTAAGTTAACCAAATTTAATAATTTATTCAATTTTTATTCTATTGTATTTTATTAAATTATTAAACCATTATATTGTTTTTATTAAATCCAAAGGTAATTAAATAGTAAAAGAATCAATTATTTGCTAAATAAAACTTATTAGATTATTTATTTTTTATTTTTATGAAAATAGCACTTATTTTTATTAATTATTTTAAATTAAAAGCATTTTTTCAAAAAAAAAAATAAAAACATATAATAAAATTCTGCCCGGTTCAATCCGGTTTTTTTTAGTCCGGTTCTATACTGTTGAACTGACCAGTTAGACTACCGATTCGCGGTTGAACCGATTGAATCGGCCGGTCCGGTCCGGTTTCAATAACTATGATACTAATTGAAAGTCATTAATGTAAACGCGGGTATAACTTCTTTTTTTTTTTTTCCAGACATTTAACTTGGCCATTCCCATGTCAATTAATCTTATTATTTATGCATAACTTATTTAAAATATAATCATATGACATTTTGGTCAATGACCTATAACTCTCCAGTTTACTATTTATTTGGTATAAATTTCGTCAGTATAACGACTATAATTTTAACCTACCCTTTCTGCAATTTAAACAATCCACAACCCATACAGGAGTACAACAACAATACAAGCCATAATATTACAATCTATCCATCAAATACAATCTCATAGCATCCACAATATTAATAATGTCCACATACATGCCAATTACATATCCATAATTCCATATCATCCATACATATACATATACATGCCAATAACCTTAAACGTACAAAATATTCCTTGTATAATTCTTGTCCGATTTGGCGCCCAAAATGAGGTATGCTTGCTTCGACTCTTAAGGTGTACCTACACGCAGTCAACAAAAAAATTACCTGTTGAGCACTAAATATGCTCGGTGGTGGTTACAAATCCAAGGATTTCCACTAACCCTAATTATTTACCCATACAAAATTTAAATTACCAAATCTTTTATTAGGCACATTCTAATATGTACATTTAATTCATTTCTTGATTTACATTTTCATCTATTAATAACCCATAAATAATTAATTTACTATATATATATATTTACACTTAAGTTAATATTATTGTTATTGTTATTGTTATTGTTGTTGTTGTTGTTGTTGTTGTTGTTATTATTATTATTATTATTATTATTATTTATTCATTTAATTACTAATGACTAAATTAATCCCTACGTTACTACTCATTTTCATTTTAGTCCTTAATTTAACATTACTATGGTCTATTTATAATTTAGTCCCTAAACTTTTATTAATTTACAATTTTACCCTTCTTTTTACCTTTATTTACCTAAATGCCACTATTTAACCTAATTTCCACATTAATTTATTATTTGACCTACAAATTACCATTTAACCCTCAGTTTATCATTTTCACATGAAATTACAATTTAGTCCTCAAACAATTATTAATTCACTTATTTACCAATTAATTTCTATTTTCCTTTATTAATTCTTATTAATTAATTTATTTACGTTTTTACCATTTAGTCCCTAAAACTTTTTAAGTTACTACGATTTAGTTTTTTTTTCTTATATTACTTCTAGTTTACTCAATTTTATTAATTTTTACCATTTTGTCCCAAGTATCAATCCGGTAGAAATCTCTGAACTAAATACATGGGACATGGACTCCAAATATCCACAACATTTTAGAGTGACCCCAAAGGACCACCAATATATTTACATTTCATTTCATTTACTTTTTGACATATCAACATCATTCATTTTATAGACCATCATTGGCTTACATTAAGTGAGTCGTTATGACTCACACCGCAATATAGGTGTCCCTATGGCTACTCAACTATATCTTAATCTAGATTTTACCACCAGATTACTACTAAGGGCAAATAAAATATGCCATTATTCCAATTTCCATTAAATTCTCAACTTAAACTAAATTATGTCATTAATTAAAAAATAACATACCATTCGACCAACATAACAATTCCACACATAATTCATTATTTACTTAATAACACATCTTCATTCCCTTAATTAATTAATTCTAACATCATTCATGCCATTGTTTCATTAGAATACCATATAACTCACAATTTTTGATATAAATATATTACATTATTATACTCTAAAATATTCAAATATGTTCAATTAATTTCCAATAAATTAACATACACTCAATTTCCATTATGTATTCATTTTATGTCATTATACTTAGGAAATTCTCAAATTACATCATATCACTACCAAGAATACCATTCAGCCAAGGTTCCATCTTCACACTCCATTTTAGTTTTCACTCAATTATCATTCACTTAATTAATTCACACCTAAATTAATATGTATATACCATTATTCTACATTAAAACATAAAGTATACCCTAGTATACCATGGTGTTCCATTCGGCCATTAGTATGTCTATACCATATATTTTATTTTTTCTTGCTTTAAGCATTTAAATCATCATTTTTAATGTCGCTAAGCATATTTATAAGGTTTATTTCAATTTTACACACATTTATAACATACATGCCATTCAAACATAACCTAAAACAAAACTAATTCAATGGAAATAGATGGATTTTGTAACCACTAACCTCAAATTCTTGCTCTAGGTTCCTTGCTTCCTTTTCTTTACCTTGACCCCTTGAAGAACCTTCCTCACCTTGATTCCCTAAAGTAGGCCGAATATATACATCAAAATTCCATCAAAATCTTGCTTCCTTTTTGCAATATAATTACATAAATACATTCTACATACGCTTAATTACCTATTTGAACCATTAAACCAAATTAAGAATCTCAATTTCTCTTACCTCAAATTTAAGCCCTAACCTTAAATCTTTGAATTTTCTCACTTCTAACACTTCAATTGAACTCTGAAGGCTACTATAAGATTGTATAGGAGCTGAAATTTACTTCGGAGGCTTGGATTAAGGGAGAAATTTGAAGAGAGAAGAAGAAATTTGGTGGAATGAGGAAGGAAAGAATTCGGCCAAGAGATAATAGGTAGAGATATGGACAGAAATTAAGAATTTACTGGAAATTTATGATATTTATGGTATTTATAGGCTAGTTAATGGGCTGGACTTGGTCCAACCAAGTTGGCCCAACCACACTTAAGTCCATTTTGATTTTTAAGCCCATTATGTAACCCTAAATTATTTCTCTCACTTTTCAAGCTTAATTTCTCCAAAATCAATTACATAATTCTTAAAATATATAATTAAGCCTCTACAAAAATTTTCAACTCAATCGAAGTCCGTTTTCGGTCCTATTCATCCAAACCAATCCGATTAGACAATTTTCAATGTTACCGTAAAATTTTATTTTCACTGTTAAAAATTTCTAAATATTATTCTAAGTCTATCCATGCACTTAAAATAATTTTTGGAGGTTCGGTCAAACCTAGTTACTATTTGAATCGAGCTAGGCTTTTTCTCATTTTTGACTTTTAGGAACTTATTTGACCTCATTTTCACTCAAAATTTTACCCTCGGACTCGTCGGGACTAATATTTTCCGATGGTCAAATAAAATATTTTTTAACTCTAGGTGTAATTTCTGTCCTAGATGCACTATTCACCATCGTGAACACTATTCATGACTAACTCGGTATTTCGGCCATTACACCAAAGGTATGAATAAGAGTGAGGTGCTGAACCCTTCTCTCAATTTGGTCTCATAACGTCGGACCATTATCCTAATGTTCTATTAGGTGGCGACTCCATTATACCTACCTTGTGATTCCCAAAGACTCATCGCGAAATGACGAGCTTTGAAGAGCGACGAGCTTCGCCTAGTTGACCCTAAAAGTGGAAATGGTCGAGGTAAAATGGTCTCCTCGCCACGTGAGTGTATCGCAATTGATTTTGACTTAAAATGGTTTAAGAGTTGATATGCATGTTGTTGGATTTTCATTGGGTCTCATGCATCACATACATACATAGAGAAAATAAATGACCCGAAATCCATAAGCGGATTGATCTTATCAAAAAAATTATAAAGATCCTAAACTATAATTTAAAAATTTTATCTCAAATTTTTATTTAATATTTGATTTATTCCTTTTTTTATGGGTTGTTGTAAACCACAAGTGCCCAATATTGAACACCTCAGAGAGGTACCTACACCAAAATATAATTTGAGAGCGTCTCACGCCTTGCAAAGATCAGTATGATTGTAATGAGAAAAGAAAACTATTTTCTATGGCTAGTAATTCTAAATCACAATGTGAAATTTTTATTATCTAATTATGACTTAAAGGGTATTTATAATTCTTCGTAGTTATATTAGGTTTAGGATTGGTAAAAGTCTTGTGATTGGTTAATTAACATAGGCCCAACTCATATCTCTACCAAATTCATGAACTCAGCATTTTCAACTAGTATAAACTTTCAACTCGCATTGAGTTAATCTAACAACCACTGGTTCTTTCTGTACCCAACTAGTTGGCTTTAATCATCCGATGTCCATTCATCCTAATGAACGGCCATTAGTTATTGCTTCCAATGCCTGTTCATCAAAATGAATTGTTGTTCATCCAAGCAGAAACCAATACAACTTTTCTAATTTACATTTGAACCCCATAACTTTTATGACATTTAAATTCTAGCCCAAAACCTTTTTTCTGTTACTTAATACGTTCCTCAACATCACATGTCTAACTTATTCATTGCATTTTACCTCATATCATATTATGTTATATGTGTGACCCTATAAGATTTTGTGCATGTTGGCAATATAAAATATATCTACAAACTTTAGTTTGCATGATTTAACTCTTTAAATTATTTTCATCAATCTCCATTGACATTTACAGACATCTTAATACAAGTCATGACTAACCAAATGGCAAAATAATTTAGTGGTAATGATTATTTCCTTCTATATCCAATTATCGTGCAATTACTCCTTTCACCATTTTTAATATCTCATTTAAGTTCATAGTTGTATTAATGTCAAACACTATAAATCTAAATATCTCTATTCTCATACTTTTATCTTTATTTCCAAAATTCTTTTGTGAATCATATTCACCTTGTATTTTCACTTTGATCAAAGTTTCCCGAACAAAGAAATACAAGAATAGTAAGTTCCAACTCAAATCTAGGGTGGTGAATCCTATGTTGGTCATTCAACTACCTCCAAGCAGTTCATGCTATACCCAATCAATGAGCTATAGTTTTAAATGGAAAGATCATCCCTTCAGTATAAAATTTTTGTTTTTCCACATTACATATGCTACCCGTACTAAATTCTAACAATTTAAAAATGAAAATTCAGTTATACCTATTCAGTTTTCAATATCCAAAAATTACTAAAATCAAACCGACTGAACTATTAGTAAAATTACATCATTTTGTAGCCATTTATATATTTATTTATATAAAAATCCTTAACCATATTCTTTTCTTTCATTTTGTTTTTATTTGTGTGTTGGATCAGGTCTCGAACTAGTCTCACAGATAGATCCAATTTGTTTGGAAACATGTCAAAACAATTTGCTTAATAGTGAGGGCTATTCCTATCAGGGCATACCTTAAATTGGAGCTAAGATGTGACTTTCAAGTGAGGGGATAACTGACGAGGATGACACCGGAGTTAAGAGGCCAATGGAGATATAGATAAAGTGAGACAAAGAGAGCGGCGGATGAGAGGAATAAGCAGAAAAGAAAAGAAAATAGACTCGAAATGTTAGAAATTTGAAATTTTGGCAATATGTATTATGTATGTACATTTGTACGTACATACGTACGCACGTGGTAACCAAAACCATATGATATTGAACTTTGACAGTTTTCGTTTCACTTTTTTGCTTCTTTTCCACACACACACACACACATATTTATATATAATATTAATTTATAAACAAATATGACATAAAATAAAATTATAAATGATTTTCAATCGATATTACACATATTATTCACGACTCTAAACATGAATGAATTATAATTGAATGCATTATAAAATAAAATATAGATAAAAATATTTGATACTTTGTTATACAAAACTAATCACTAGAAAAAAAAAGGAAATTACCGTCACTAATTGGAAAAATTCTATCGCTAATTACTTTTAGCAATAAAATAACTAACCGTCGCTATTTCGACCATCGCGCGGAATTTTGCAACTAAAACACAAAAATGTCGCTAAAAATAGCGATGAAAAAATCGTCGCTAATTAACACCTAAAAGTGATCGCCATAAGATTTAAAAAATTATTAACGACGGATTTTTTCGTCCTAAATTTCGTCGCAGAATAATATTTTTAAAATGCCGCATGAAAAAAAGGAATTAGCAACAGAAAAATCCATCACTAATTTTGCAAAATCCATCTCTAATTTAATTATAATATTTATTATTATTACTACTACTACTTTCAATTTAATTTTTTGTTTTTATTGTTATTATTATTATTATTATTATTATTACATCTAAAATTTAATTTATATAAATAACAATTCTCCAATATTAGTAATTTAAAAAATATAATATCATTGAAGTAAATTAAATTGAAACAAAACTTAAAAAGTACTTAGAAAATTAAAAACATCCCATACAATTCAAATTTAAATATTTATAAACATCCCATACAATTCAAATTATAAAATAATATTCATTTGTTAACAATTAATCACTTGGACAATTTCCATGCCGACAAATATTAACTTGAAATATCAATTAATCAAATATAACAAATTAGCTCAATTAATCAAATGGCTTGAAGATAACATGCAACATTATATTTGCATATATAGATGTACAAAAGCTTACTGACAAAGAAGAAATTAACATCTCCGGTTAATAATACAAAACTCTTTGGCATGCTAGGAAAGATGCAGAAAATGAGTAACTTCAATTGTTTTATCTCATTAATGAAAAAAAATTGAACCACAACAATTAGATGTTGTGAGAAATGAAAAAAAAATAGCAGGAGCTATTAAGAATACAAATTTAAAGATTAAGAATACAAATTTAAAGACTATAGATATGTAAGAAGCAATAAGAAAAGGTTCAAGATAACATGTAAATAAAGCCAGGATAAAATATATCTACCAAGGAATAAAACTACCACTCAATTTGAAAATGACATGCTGCTTTCATTTAGCAGTTCTATATTATTTGGATTCTAAAGAATTTAACAGTTAAAAAATCAATGGAATAGGAACCCAATAACATTTTGTGTTATCAAATTGCAACTTCTTAGCCTATTCTCACCTAAACTATATATATTAACTTACTGTAAACAATTATATCCACATCCAAAAGAAAGCAAAACAAATATGCAGAGAGATAGCCACCCCATAATAATTCAATTTAAAATTCATATTAAGTGCACTTGTTGGGTTATGGGAAATGATGCCACACCTAATTAATAATCACTTTTCCACTACTTCTTATATCACGACTAAACTCACATTATATGACAACCTGTTAGCAAATTATAATCTCTAAAAATCTAGGAATTAAAAAATTAAGAAAAACAGAGACTTATTAATCCTTCCCTTAGCTAGCAATAGACTTTGATATTATTAATCCTTCCCTTAGCCAGCAATTTAGATGATAATCAATTAATCATCTCAGCTGTATAAGTAGCTCTAAGTAAATTTAGCAAAAATGGAAACAAGCTCCTAATGCCAACTTAATGAACACTGTCGAATAATTATTACTGACAAGGATGTCTATTGAGAGTAAGTAAATCTAAATAATTCACCAAGTGTCTCAATTAGCCACATTATTGAGCTTATGAAACCTATTGAGATTTAACTATAATAAGACCCTTACAGAAATTCTGGAGTTTTGCTTAAGCTAAAGGAAAAGTCTAGGGCATTTCCATAATGTCAATCTTGTGATGAAGAAAATGCTTATCAGAAACCTAAAAGCTCTGGCTTAGATGCATATTAATATAATGTTCAATGATTAATGTGGATGTTCTTTTTACATGGTAATAAGCCTACAAAATTTATATAACATTCATGGGACATATTATCAAAATGCTATTCAGTGTTATCCAATACTTTGAGATGCATCTTCATAAAACATCCCAAAGCTAATAAGTTAAACAAGTATTAAATCTCAAAATAAAGCTCCCATAGGTTAAAAATAAAGGAACAGTTTAAACCAACACATTTCACCTTTATCATTAGAAATAATCATTGCCATACAAGTAGAACCCAAAAACAAAAACAGTAGAAAATGCTTACCTTGTTCTCTGTTCTAGGATTGCGAGAAAGTGCATCTTCACATACACTACAAAAAAATAGCCTCCGTCGCTAAATGGAAATATTCCGTCGCTAATTACTTTTAGCGACAAAACGACTAACCGTCGCTATTCTGACCGTCGCAAGCAATTTTGCGACCAAAACGTAAAACCGTCGCTAATAATAGCGATGAAAAATTCCATCGCTAAAAATAAAAATTTTGTTGCTAAATAACCCTAAAAATAGTCGCCAGATAGTTAAAAACATTATTAGCGACAGATTTTTTCGTCGCTAAATTCCGTCGCAAAACAATATTTTTCAAAATCCACATAAAAAAGGGATTAGCAATGAAAAATTTCGTCGCTAATTGTGCAAAATCCGTCGCAATTTAATTTTAATGTTTTATTATTATTATTATTATTATTATTATTATTTTCAATTTAATTTTATTATTATTATTATTATTATTATTATTATTTTCAATTTAATTTTGTTGTTATTATTATTATTATTATTAATATTGTAACATCCAAAATTTAATTTATTTAAATAACAATTCTCCAATATTATTAATTTAAAATATATATTATTATAAAAATACATTAACTTGAAACAGTATTTAAAAAGTACTTAGAAAATTAAAAACATCCTATATAATTCAAATTACAAAATAATATTCATTTGTTGACAATTAATAACTTCACTTGAACAACTTCCATGACGACGAATATCAACCTCAAATATCAATTAATCAAACATAACAAATTAGCTCTATATTCATATATATATTGAGAGTAAATTGAAATTGTCAGCAATCATCTTCAAGACATTGTAGCTATGATATTATGCACCATAATTTATAATTTAATAAATTTATAGTTGATGTACTATCAACTTTTCAACATTTTTTACCGATTTGCTTCAACTCAATTCAAGTTTTAGTCATTTTTATTATTATTATTATTTTTTGATGATGAGTTTACATTAAAATCAAAATTTGGATCTAACTAATACACAACTTTCATCTAATTAGACACGAAAATTGATTTCGAGACAAAATAATAATGATGATTATCACAAATCAAGGACAAAAAATTGAAGGCAAGTTCAAAGATTGTTCATTTTGTATTAAAATTCAAAGGTTATAAATCATTGTCAGGCATTTTTGTTAAGATCACAATGTACAAAACAAATCACTTAAGAACACAATCAAGAATGAAGCAATGTCTGGTCCTACTTTTAGTAGCTAGAGATGAGAAAATAGAAATAAAATTGAAGGAACATATCAAGCAGGAACCCTTCAATTCAAAGGCACAATTTTAATAGTACTAATCACACAGGGATTGCAACCAAACAATGCATGTTCAATCAATAAATATATAACCATTTGATAGGCCAAGGCAAAATAGCTACAAGTTGTCATCAAAATAAAGAACCACCGTTGTGAAGTAAAGGCTACCCAGAATAGGTAGCAAGATTAATAACCATACTAACAAAATGCATATGCACATTGTACTATATTGACAATTGAAGAGAAATTATGCTGGTAGGTCATGTCACAGTTATTCTATGTTGATTATATAGTCAGCATGTTCATAAAATATTCTTTAAATCTAAGAAACAAGCATAAAAGTTAAATTAAGCAAAAAAATCCACCTCTGTGTCTTCAGCTCCATTAGCTTTGGTAATGTTGTCCTACTTCTAGGCTTCTTCTGCTGCAGCAACAAAAAAAATTAAAATTATAAAGGGAAAAATGTTGCAAAATTCATATAACAATAATGTGTATGCATGGTTATAAAAACTACAAAGCAGAACAAAAATTAGACAAATGAATGCGGTAACTAAACACATGCCCAGAACCACATGAGTATAAACCATTAGAGCATTCCTTTCCTATTTTCCCCAAATTCTCATCAATAAAAAATGGACAACACAACTATCACAAAACCATAATTATAAAGACAAATTGAGCAAACGTTTCTCGCATCATCTAGACCCAAAAATTTGGTAAATATCCAAAGTTAATCAAACCCTAGAAAAATCAAATATTACCTGAATCAAACCCTAAAAAATCAAATTCGAGAATCATTTTGAATAGATACAGAAACAAAGAACGAATTCAAACAAAAAATTAAGAAAAAACATAAAAAAAGGAAACGAAAACTTAAAAATGCATAAACATAGGATTAAATGATAGGTAAGCTTTGAGGCATACCTTAAACTTGGTGCTCTATCACTGTGCAGAGAGTAGCGATATCGACGGCAAGGGAGGAGCGGCGACTGGTGAGGCTGGAGCGGCGACTGGTGACAGAAGCTTGCGGCAGAGTGGGGATAATTGATGGGTACAGGTGACGCGATCTTAGCAAGTGTACTGAATCGACAAGTAATACAGTGGGGTATAATTAAGACCCCGAATTATCGTACCCAAGGGACTGTGTGTGCAAGCAATGAAAATTAGGAGTATGCTAAAAAATTCCCAATTGTTTGAATTGATTTAGTTGTCTATTGATTAAAAATAAAGAATTTAAATAACTAAAATAAGCAAGTAGAAATAATCAAATTAAATTGACGTCAATAATTGAAGAAATAAAATGATGGAAAAATTAATAAGATAAGAATTCAAATTAGACGAACGTTGCTCGGGTTCACTCATCCACCCCATGCCCAAATGTGAATAAAATTAATCCAAGAACTAATTATGAAAGAAATCGGGATAACCCTCTTAACCCAGGCTTCCCAATCCGGAGTCAGCCACTCTAATTATATGACATCCCAAACCGGAGTCAGCCACATAACTAACCTATGCATGGGTCTAAAATCCTAAGTTTGGTTTATTTTCCCAATACGGAGTCAAATAACCCAGAACTTAATTATCTCACTCTCCATTCTAGTCTTAAATTATAAAATTCTGCACTTTTAGATTCCCAATTGGAGTCGTCCAAAAGATATAGCAAGAATGATAAAAAATGCATAAAAATAATCATGGTATTCAATCCACACAACTCAATAACCAACAAAGATACATGAAATAAATCATTCATCAAAACTGGTGAAATAAACCGGTGAAATAAACCATTCAATCATATATTTAAATTCAACAGATGTTCAGAATTCACATCATGGGTAGGGGATTCAAAGATCCCCCAAATAACTAAAAGACTACTCACGATCCATTACAAAATCAAAAGGGAAGAGGAACGAATAAACCCAAAAATTCATTAAGATGTAAATCCCAGTTGAATCCCACGTTCTTCGATCTCCTTCTTCAAATCTTCAATGGATAAAAATTCTGGAAATCTCTGAATGTAAAAACTGTGTATTGAAATTAAACTATGTGTTTCCAATGTAAAACTCTTGATTTGCAAATTCAATCGAAAGATAAAATTGAAAACTTAAATTAAGAACAATCGAAAAATCCTCAAAATTCTATCTCTAAAACCCTAATATGAAAAATAGGTTCAAAAAACTAGTCGCCCCTCAATTACAGAAAGCTTTTCTTTTTATATCCCGAGGGGTCACGGTGGCAACCAAAATGGTTGTCACCGTGAGGGTGTCGAGGAAGTGACTGTGGCTTGCGAGTAGATAGGGGTCACGGTGGCAACCAGATTTGTTGCCACTGTGAGATGCTCCAATTTCGCTTATGTCCAGGAATTCCCTATGTCACGGTGGCAACCAGATTACCTTGCCACCGTGAGGTACCTCCTCAACTGATTCTGCCTTGGTGAGAATTATGTCACGGTGGTAACCAGATAGGTTGCCACCGTGACGTACTTCTTGCCTGCATTCTGCCCGATGAATAAATATGTCACGGTGGTAATGACACTAGTTACCACCGTGACCCATAGTATGCCTGCATTCTGTTTTTGAATCCTTTGGATGTCACGGTGGTAACCAGATAGGTTGCCACCGTGAGGTACCTAAAAATTTGCTGCAAACAAAATTCAAACTCAATCAAATTACTTACTAAAATGTATAAAAATTCTAATTTCACTAAGATTGACAAAATTAATCTAAAGTAAGCATGACATGACAAAAAACACCACTAAACTCCCATAAATCATACAAAAATACTATCGAATCTAAATACTAAATTGAAGTTATCAACAGGAAGGAGCGCCTCGCCTTTAAGAGCACTATGATGTGGCTCATGTCGCTGTTCAACGCCGGACCTGGCTGAAAAATGGAAATAACGCTTCAATTAGAGAGGAGAGAGAAATCGAGAGGAAGAGACACAAGCGACGGAGCAAAATAGAGGAGAAGTGTTACACCCCCTTCCCATACGTAGGCGAACCCATCCGCATTGGAGTGAGATGCTGTATGAACAGGGGTGTCACCACACAGATCAATACAAAAACATACATTCAATCGCATAATACATACTAAGATACAGTGGAAATTAAAACTTTGGAAACCTCAGAATGATCATGCATTAGTATAATAACATTCATTACAATAATGTCCTGATCACAACTGATATTACAAAATAGTTACAACTGTCAGAGATACATAGCGGAAGCTTACAAAAACTATATAAAATAGAGAGTTTTATTACAAAAGAATCACACTAAAAAACTAAAGCCCTAACACTAATCCCTCTGTGTTGGCTTGATTGGCGACGACTCTCCCAAAAACTATACACCTTCCACACCTGCATGGGTGAAAATACCGTGCTAAGCGATAACACTTAGTGGGGAAACACAACAATAATATATGGACGGCCATTCACAATAGTCGTCAAGGCAAAGCACATATGAAATGGAATAATGATGATCATAAGATATAATCACAATAGAATTCCGTTCATCACCATTCAAAGGTTCAATAAACACATTCATATGCCGACGAATTCATATGCTTATAATCATACTCATTCAGATTCGCATACTTTTAATCATATCAGAACAAATCATAACACCTGCTGACTCACAGTAGTGGATAACGAGTAAACGCATAGAGGTACCTTACGGATACGAATCGTCACATAGCGGTACCTTACGGGTACAAGTTGAAAAACAATATCGCTTTATCTCTTTTTAAAACATTTTACAGAGGAATCTTAAACAAGATTCAAACACGTAGAAGTTCGCGAGGAACTTAACAGGGACCTGATCAGGGTCTAGAACAGTATAGAGGCTGCAGCAAAAGAACTCTTTTAGCATGCCTAACTATCCACTAGACTGACTCTCGCAGGTCATGCATAATACAAATCATGCTCAAAACGTAACATATAATTTATCATGGAGAAATCAGAATAGTACACATATATAATAAGCATAATTATTCTCATTCAGTAGTAAAAACCCAAAAAGAAGTGATACAAATTCGTTTTGGAAGGAAAGGGACAAAATCGAAAAAACAGGCAAAAAGGGTCACTATCGCGATCGCGTCCAGTATCGCGCTCGCGACAGTGGCCGATTGGCCTGAGCGAAGGGAGGGCGAAGGCGCGCGACTCGCATGGCATTTTCACGAGTCTTGAACAATCTTCACGACTCGTGAACGATGTTCACGTCGCGTGAACATAGTTCACGACTCGTGAACACGATTCACGTGTCCTGAATCTCTCCTCTCCCATGCCCTACGCGTAATTGCCTCACCTCTCGCGTGCCAAGGCTTCACGAGTCGTGATTCTCAATCACGAGTCGGACGAGGAGCAAAACAACAAGCAATTCGTGAAGAACTGGAATTCGCCCTTCTGTCACGCTCGCGACAGCATCGCGATTCCTAGTTTTTCAGCAAAACGCAGAAAGCCCATATTTCCAACCACAAAATCATTTTGACCCAAAATCAAACCAAACATCATCTTACCTTCAAATAAGTCTTCTGCCATCACATATAACATAAAACATAACATAAATCCACAATTTACACAATCAAAATCATGCTTAGCACAATCAAACTCCTCAAGAACACACAAACCCATAAATTTAAGTAAATATTCATCAACTTCAATAATTGTTCAATACTTCAACATTCATGCATCATAACTCAAATCAAATAATTACCCATAATATTAACACCATAATATGCCTCATCAAACATCAATTTTTTAGAAATTCTCATGTAAACACAAAAATCACAAGATGCACAAAAACAATAATTTCTCAAGCAAAATCCCAAACAATCCCAAACCTAAAATTCCTTTGCTCCAATCACTTAGTACCACTACTACCAGCCTTCTCCTTTCCTTTGGGATCGCGAGGAGGCTTAACTAACCAAAAACACCCAACAAAGCCACAAATACAAAACCTAAATTAAAACCCAATCTAAACAAAACAAGAACAAAAGAAGAAGAAAAGATGAAGAAGATGAAGAAATGTAGTAAACTTACCAATTGAAGGTTAAGAGATGATCAATTTCCACCACACTTCCTTGGATCCAAGCTAGGGCACTCTTAAGAAGAGAAAAGGAAGAAGGCAGTAGAGGAAAGAGAGAGAAACGGGAAATGAAGAATAAATTCTGCTTTTTTCCTTTTTCTCTTCCTTCTTCTATTTCCTTTCCTAACCCTAGACACATGTCATTTCCTCATTGGTGGAGATTAACCACTCAGACCCAACAAGCACACATTACACACACACAAGGCTATCCTCACTAATGCGCGCACACCCTACTAACATGTGAGTATGTACACACTAATGCAACCCCACACACTCACATCCTCCAACTCTACGTGCACTCATACTATAAAAATACCCACAAAACATGCATTTTACCTAAAATGCCCTTATCACATGCCAACACACACCCAATGCACACATGCACACATGCACAAATGGCTCCAAGTTTTAGGGGGCAAATGGGGTGTTACAACTCTCCCCTACTAACAAGAATTTCATCCTCGAAATTCTTACCTGAACTAAAAAGCTACGGATACTGAGCTCTCATCGCTGCCTCTGGTTCCCAAGTTGCTTCCTCAACTCCGTGATGATGCCATAACACTTTTACCAAAGGGACTTGCTTATTCCTCAACTATTTCACTTCTCGAGCTAAAATGGCCTTCGGTTCCTCATCATAAGAATAATCTGTCTGCACTTACACATCTTGAACCGACAACACATGTGAAGGGTCTGATCTATACCGACGAAGCATGGAAACATGAAATACATAGTGCAACTTCGCTAACTCCATCGGTAAAGCTAACCTATAGGCTACCGGATCAACCTTAGCTAACATCTCATAAGGTCCAATAAACCGAGGATTAAGCTTACATTTCTTACCGAATCTCAACACTTTCCTCCAAGGTGAAACCTTAAGGAAAACTTTGTCCCCGATTTCAAATCGAATATCTTTCCTCTTCAGGTTGGCATAGAACTTCTGCCTATCCTTAGCCACTTTCAAATTTCGCTGCACAACTCTGATCTTCTCCTCAGTATCTCTAACCAATTTTGGCCCAAAAACGGAACACTCGGTCAGCTCTGTCCAACAAACTGGAGTCCTACATGGCTGACCATATAAAGCCTCATACGGTGACATACCGATGCTCGACTGATAACTGTTGTTGTAGGCAAACTCCATAAGCTGCACATATCTGTCCCAACTACCTAAAAATTCCAAAGCACAAGCATGCAATATATCCTCTAAAATCTGAATGACCCTCTCTGACTGTCCATCTGTCTGAGGATGAAATGCCATACTGAAATTCAACCTGGTACCCAAATCTCTCTACAACTCCTACCAAAACTTCAATGTGAACCTGGGATCCCGATCTGACACTATAGACAACGGCACTCCATGCAATCTGACTACCTCATCCACATAAATACTGGCCAACTTATCCATCGAATAATCTACTCTAACTGGCAGAAAATGAGCTGACTTCGTAAGCCGATCCACAATCACCTAGACCGAGTCATGCTTCCTTTGAGTCAACGGAAAACCCGACACGAAATCCATAGCGATGTCATCCCATTTCCACTCAGGGACGGCCAAAGGAGTGAGCAATCCCGAAGGGACTTGATGCTCAGCCTTTACCTGCTGACAGGTCAAACACTTGGCCACATAATCCACAATGTCTCTCTTCATGCCAGACTACCAATAGAATTGCTTCATATCCCGATACATCTTCTCACTACCAGGATGCATGGTGAAAACCGTAGTGTGTGCCTCACTCAAAAGTTGTCTCCTTAACTCATCATTCTCAGGCACACATAGACGATTCCTAAACATAAGCACCCCATCCAAAATTGAGAACTCTGATTGCTTAACCTGTTGAACCTCTTGCAAAACCCGCTGCAATCTAACATCATCCTTCTGAGCATCCACTATCATCTGTCTCAAGGTAGGCTTCACTCTCAATTGGGAAACCAAAACCCCATCAGAATCAAATCTCCATCTAAACCGTCTCAAGAACAAAGCCGAAACCGACTTCCTACTCAAAGCATTCGCAACCACATTGGCTTTACCAGGATGGTAATCCACAATGCAGTCGTAGTCCTTGAACAACTGTAATCAATAGCACTGCCTCATATTCAACTCCTTCTGCATTAGGAGGTACTTCAAACTCTTATGATCCGTAAAGATCCTACACTTCTCCTTATACAAATAATGATGTCAAATCTTTAAGGCAAAGATCACAGCCGCTAATTCCAAATCATGTGTTGAATAATTCTTCTCATGCGACTTTAACTGACGGGAAGCATAAGCCACCACTTTTCCCTCTTGCATCAACACACATCCGAGTCCAATACCCGAAGCGTCAGTGTACATAACAAACTCCTTACTCGAGGTGGGTTAAGTCAGTACAAGAGCTTCAACTAATAACCTCTTCAACCTCTCAAAGCACAGCTGACACTTATCCGACCACTCAAATCTGACTCCTTTCCTCAACAACCTAGTAGAATGACTGAAAAACCCTTAATAAACCAATGATAGTAGCCTACTAAACCGAGAAAGCTTCTCACTTCCGGAATATTGCTAAGCACTTTCCAATTAACAATCACTTCAATCTTAGATGGATCAACTTGGATACCCTGAGCTGAAATAATATGTCCTAAGAAAGACACTTCCCGAAGCCAGAAGTCACACTTGCTAAGCTTCGCAAACAACCAATGCTCCCTCAACACTTGCAAAACCAACCGGAGATGGTCCTCATGCTCACTCTCATCCTTCGAGTAAACCAAAATATCATCTATGAACACCACTACAAATCGGTCAAGGTATGGCCTAAACGCTCGGTTCATCAAATCCATGAAAGCTGCAGGTGCATTAGTCAAACTAAACGGCATCACTTAAAACTCATAATGGCCATACCGAGTCCGAAATGCAGTCTTAACCACATCCGTATCCTGAACTCGTAACTGATAGTAACCCGACCGAAGGTCAATCTTGGAAAAGACACCTGCACCTCTAAGCTGATCAAATAAATCCTCGACTCTAGGCAAAGGGTACTTATTCTTCATTGTGACCTTGTTGATTTGCCTATAATCAATACACATCTTCAAAGAACCATTCTTCTTCTTCACAAACAACACCGGGGCTCCCCATAGAGATATACTGGGTCTAATAAACCCCTTATCCAATAACTCTTGCAGCTGAGTTTTGAGTTCTCTCAACTCTACAGGAGCCATCCGATAAGGTGCTTTCGAAATGGGCGAAGTACCCGGCATAATCTCTATGGACAACTCCACTTCTCTATCGGGAGGCAAACCAGGCAATTCACTAAGGAAAACATCTCCAAACTCCCTAACAATGGGGATACCATCAATTTCTACCTGATCACGCTTCAAATCCAAAACAACCGCTAAGAATTTCTCATAACCCTTCCTTAAAAACCTCTTAGCTTGTATAGCGGAAATCACATTGCTCAAAAAACTAGAACCCAAACCCTTAACAACCACAGAAGATTGATCTTTATCCCGAAGTACAACTACCTTCCTATGACAATCCACCATAGCCCGATGTTTACCAAGTCAATCCATACCCAAAATCAAATCGAACTCTCTAAAAGGCAACTCAATCAAGTCTGCATGGAACTCAACTCCTTAGACCAAAAGAGGATAATTCCTATGCACCCCACTCACATTGACACTATGCCCTAAAGGATTGGTCACACAAATCTCATAGTCTAACAGATCTACATCATACAATATATCACTTAACTTATCCGTGCACAAATATGAGTGTGTGGAATGTCACACCCCAACCTATAGCATGAATACTTCTACTCGTGATTAGAGATAGAAGGACCCAAGATAGATAGGAGTGTCACACCCCACTAGTATAAACATGCAAACATGACATATATAGAGCGATATATCAGAAATAATTAAAACTTCAATACAGAGAAGAATGATTTTGAACAAAATGTATACTTTATTAATATACCGAAAGAAGGTCGTTACATATTACATCATATTACAAAAAGAAGCAATTTACAAAAGCCCAATATATACTGTTCAAAAGGCTAACAAAACATTACATCTATTACAAAATAGAGGAAAGCCTATACTATAAAACTTCAGGACTCTAATTGCGTTGGCCTTCCCGATGCGACACGCCCAACCCGAGGCAATCGAAAACCTTCCACACCTGCACGGATAAACACCCGTGCTAAGCGAAATCGCTTAGTGGGGAACACACAATGCATGACCGTCACTCACAGTGACGGTAACAGAAAACGCATGGAAACAATACAATTATGAGAATATAATCATACATAGTTCATTCAGATATTAGCATTCTCATCCAAAGATTCTTGTATAAAATACAATGACACCTGCTTAATCACAATGAGTGGATAACGAGTACATATAGATACTTGAGAGTATCGGTATCGTCACATATACATATAGATACTCGAAGGCATCAAATCATTCTTTTTATTTTGTTTTCAAATCGTTTTTACGTGGAATCTTAAGAAAGATTCAGACAGAGGGATCACGAGGATCCATTCGTGGGACCTGATCAGGGTCCAAGTCGTACATATAGCTGCAGCGGCACTTAACTCTATTAGGCATGCCTAACTATCCACTTATTCGACATTAGCAGGCTATACCAAATCTTGTCAAATTAACATACATATTATTCATTTAATTAGATATTCAAGGCTTTACATCACATAGCACATGCAAAAGAAACCAAGTCTTTAAGCAAAACGAAGAAGAAATCAAATTTGGAAGTCACGTCTGTCGCGCTCGCGACGACTGTCGCGCTCGCGACAGAAGCCAAGCTACACTTCCCCGCCTCGTCTCGCGATCGCGAGAGATCTCGTGGTCGCGAGAGGACGTAGGGATTTCTCTTCTGTCGCGCTCGCGAAGCTTGTCGCGCTCGCGACAGAAGAGAACCTCGCACAAGCTCGGAGCTCGAGCACTCTGTCGCGGTCGCGACAATGGTCGCACTCGCGACAGAGAGCTCCCTCGAGTTCTTTGGCGCGACACTTCTCGCGCCGGCGCGAGGGTTGAAACCTCCGCATTCTGTCGCGCTCGCGACGATGTCGCGATCGCGACAGACACGGGTTTTTCAACTCTTACGCCCAAAATCTGCAGAATTCTCACACAATTCACATCCAAACTTCCAAGATTGATTCCAAACCTCACAATGCAACAATACACTCATCCACAACTCATAGTATGATTAAAAACCCAGCTTTACCATAATTTATCTCAATTAAATCAAATCAAATACATGCCCAATTCCAAGAAATCCCAAAACAGCAAATTCTACAACACTAACAACCATTCACATGATCTCTCCCAAATCATTCAACAATATTCATTCTCAAGCATCTCCTATCATGCTTAACATAGTTCAAATTACAAAAACACATCTTACAGCTCAAATCAAAGACAAATCACAATTATCATTAAAAGTCAAACATTCCCAAACCTTCTCTCCTTAGCTCCTAATCGCGAGCTCCGCTTCCGCTTGCGATTCCTTTTCCTTTATCAGGTCTAGGAGCCTCCTCTGAACCATAAACCCATAACAATCAAAATCAAATCTAAAGCAACCCACAAATAAATACATACAAATCAAAACCTAGAGAAGAGGAAGAAGAAGAAATCTATAACCCCAACTCACCTTAGAACTTTAAATCCACAAGCTAAACAGTTCAATCTACTCAAGGGAAAGAAAAAGGGAGCAAGATCGGGCAAAGAAGAAGAAGAACGAAGAAGAAGAAAGAAGAAAAGGAGAATGGCGTGAGGAAGAGAAGGAGAACGGGAAATTGAAAGGGAAAGGCTGATTTCTCTCTCCTCACCTAACCCATAAATGCTCACTTATCTCCTTTGCCACTTGTCAACATCTCCATAAGACACATGCCATCTACACATCCTACCCCCCATACTTGCCTATACACACTAAGCTAACTCCTATTCATACATTTACTACTATACACTCATATGTACACTAAGGTTTCCTTATTCACACTTAACTTCTATACACTCCCATATACTATACCCTAACTCCTCTTCTCAAACTAATATTCATAAATTAATAAATAAACCAATTTAACACACACATGCAACACATAAAATACACACATTCCGACACAGACAGGCTCAAACTACTGGGGTGGTTTTGGGGTGTGACAATACTCCCCCACTTAACATAATTTCGTCCTCGAAATTCATCCCTGTTCCGAATAACTGAGGGTATTGTAATCTCATAGCTTCCTCTGGTTCCCATGTAGCTTCTTCAATACCGTGATGCTGCCATAGAACTTTGACTAACGGTATCTGCTTATTCCGAAGCTGTCTGATTTCTCTATCCAAAATCCTCTTCGGTTCTTCATCAAAAGAAAAGTCTGACTGAATCCGAACATCTTGCACTGGTAGCATATGCGAAGGATCTGACCGATATCTCCGAAGCATAGACACATGAAAAACATCATGTAGTCTAGCTAACTCCAAAGGCAAAGCTAACTGATACGCTACTGGACCCACTTTCCTTAGAATCTCATACGGTCCAATAAAACGGGGACTTAATTTGCCTTTCTTGCCAAAACGGAGAACCTTTCGCCACGGTGACACTTTCAAGAAAACTTTATCACCTACTTCATACTGAATGTCCCGACGCTTCAGATTAGCATAAGAACGCTGTCGGTCTTTAGCTGCCTTCAAGTTCTGTTGTACCACCCTTACCTTCTCTTCAGTATCCCGCACTATATCCGGACCAATCATAGCCTTTTCTGACAGTTCAGTCCAACACACTGGTGTTCTACATTTCCGTCCATACAGTACTTCATAAGGGGCCATACCAATACTCACTTGGTAGCTGTTATTATAAGCAAACTCCATCAAAGACACATACCGATCCCAGCTTCCAGAGAATTCTAAAGCACAACCTCGGAGCATATCTTCTAAAATCTGAATAACCCTCTCTGACTGACCATCAGTCTGTGGATGGAAAGCAGTACTGAAATTTAACCGTGTTCCCAAAGCTGTCTGAAGTTCTTTCCAAAATTTGGATGTAAAACGAGGATCTCGATCTGATACAATGGATAATGGAATCCCATGCAATCGGACTATCTCATCCACATACATTTCCGCCAACTTGTCCATCGAATACTCCATTCGTACTGGTAGAAAATGCGCAGACTTCGACAACCGATCCACTATAACCCATACCGAATCATGCTTACGCTGCGTCATAGGAAGACCAGACACAAAATCCATCGTGATGTCATCCCACTTCCATTGAGGAATGGGTAAGGGATGAAGCAATCCCGATGGCACCTGATGCTCGGTTTTCACTTGCTGACAAGTAAGACACTTTGAAACAAATTCTGTTATCTCTCTTTTCATTCCAGGCCACCAATAGTATTGCTTCAGATCTTGATACATCTTATCTCCACCAGGATGCATAGTGAAGACTGAAGAATGAGCTTCTTGTAACAGTTTCTTTCTTAACTCAACCACATTAGGTACACATAACCGATTACCGTGCCTCAACACTCCTTCACTGTCTAATAAGTACTCAGACTGCTTGCCCTCTTTCACTGCTTGAGAAACACGCTGAAGCACATGATCATCCAACTGAGCCTTTGCAATTTCTGATCTCAAACTTGGCTTAACTTTAAGCTGAGCAATCAGAGCACCTTCAGAATCAAATCTCCATCTGCCTCGACTAATCAGTAACGCAGACAAAGACTTCCTACTAAGAGCATCCGCTACCACATTAGCTTTACCCGGATGATAGTCAATGATACAATCATAATCCTTAAAGAGTTCTAACCATCTCCGCTGTCTCAAATTTAACTCCTTCTGAGTTAACAAATACTTGAGACTCTTGTGATCGGTGAAAATTCTGCACGTTTCTCCATACAAGTAGTGTCGCCAAACCTTAAGCGCAAACACTACCGCTGCCAACTCCAGATCGTGAGTCGGGTAATTCCGCTCATGAGGTTTCAACTGTCTCGATGCATAAGCTATGACTTTATTCCCTTGCATCAAAACACAACCTAACCCAATTCCCGAAGCATCACTATACATAGTGTATTCCTTACCCGAGACTGGCTGAGTGAGCACAGGAGCTTTAACCAATAATTTCTTTAAACGATCAAAACTGGCTTGACACTTTTCAGTCCATACAAACTTAATATCCTTCCGAAGCAGCTTGGTCATAGGAGATGCTAACACTGAAAACCCCTGAACAAACCGTCGGTAATACCCTGCTAACCCCAGAAAACTCCTCACTTCTGGCACATTCTTCGGAGGCATCCAATTAACAATCGCTTCAATTTTGCTAGGATCAACTCGTACACCTTCCGCTGACACCACATGTCCCAGAAAGGCCACTTCTTTCAACCAAAACTCGCACTTACTAAGTTTCGCATACAGCTGATGATCCCTTAACGTTTGCAATACTAACTTAAGATGTTCCTTATGCTCTTTACGGTCTCTAGAGTACACCAAAATGTCATCAATAAATACCACAACAAACTTGTCCAAATACGGTCGAAAAACTCGGTTCATCAGATCCATAAAGGCTGCAGGCGCGTTAGTCAAACCAAAAGGCATCACTAAAAATTCATAATGACCATAACGCGTCCGGAAAGCCGTCTTAGCCACATCTGCTTCCTTAACCCCTAACTGATAATAACCTGACCTCAAATCTATCTTCGAAAATACCCCAGCTCCTCTCAACTGATCAAAAAGGTCTTCAATCCTTGGCAATGGATACTTGTTCTTGATAGTCACTTTGTTAAGCTGTCGATAGTCAATACACATACGAAGGGTTCCATCTTTCTTCTTAACAAACAGCACTGGAGCACCCCACGGTGACACACTCGGCCGAATAAATCCTTTATCCAACACTCTTGCAACTGACTCTTCAATTCTTTCAATTCCACTGGAGCCATTCTATAAGGAGCCTTAGAAATCGGAGCGGTACCTGGAACAATCTCTACTGACAATTCAACTTCTCTCTCGGGAGGTAACCCCGGTAACTCTTCCGAAAAAACATCTACAAACTCTCTTACAATCGGAATATCTTGAATCTTAACTTGACTTCTCCGAGAGTCTAAAACCACAGCCAAAAATGCTTCACATCCCTTCCTGATAAATCTTCTAACTTTCATAGCTGATACCACATTATGCAAAGAACTGCTTCCAATTCCCTTCACAATAACAGGCAAATGATCTTTATCTCTCAAAACCATTACTTTCCTATGACAATCTACCACTGCACGATGCTTTTCTAACCAATCCATTCCCAGAATAATATCAAACTCATGAAATGGCAAACAAATCAGATCTACTACAAACTCAGTACCCTGAATCTTCAAAGGACACTTCCGACACACCCGATTAACCATAACACTCTGACCCAACGGACTGGATACACAAATCTCATATTCCATCTTCTCCTCACTACCCAAACTATCCCACAACTTACCAGAACACACATAAGAATGGGTAGAGCCCGGGTCAATCAAAACATACACTTCAGAATCAAACAAAGAGAACTTACCGGCAATCACTTCAGGAGCATTCTGTTCCTCTCATGCCTTCATAGCATAAGCCCTACCAGATGATGGCACTGGGCGATCTACTGATTCCGAGACTTCTCTATCTCGAGGCCGTCCACCTCGACCCCTTCCTCTACCCCTATTACGACTCCCTTGGGGTACATTAGATCCAGCGCGGCTCCCTTCTTGTTGTCCCGAAGGGTCTCCAAGTCGGTTCGGACAATTTGCAAGTAAATGATCCGTAGAGCCACATTTAAAACAGCCTCCTGTTAACCACCGACATTCACCCCAATGTTGTCTATTACAATGAGAACATCGGGGAGGGCCATCACCTCTACCTGAGCCTGCTCCCCTAGAAGAACCCTGTCTTCTCCCTCTAGGGGCCGGATTAGCTGTAGATTCATCAGCAAAGTTTCCTTGAGATTCCCTCGCTCTCTTGCCTGAAGAAGAACCACCTCTAGCAGACTTTCTTCTTTGAGCCTTTTCTCTCAATATATTTTCAGAACGCTCCGCCCTCAAGGCTGCCTGAACTAACTGATAATACCTCACATTTGGAGCCGACATCAATGATATTAGCATCACCTTCAACGACTCATTTAAGCCTGCTTCAAAATGCTGACATCGAAACTCTTCTGTAAGGACCCTTGGCGGCGCATACTTACTGAGCTTATTGAACTCATCCTCATACTCAGCCACAGACATTGTTCTTTGCTTAAGAGTGAGAAACTGTGCCCACTTAGCATCCTTATAAGCTTTGGTCACATACCGGTTCTGAAACTCATCCTCAAAGAACTCCCATGTTATCGGTTCAGGAACTTGTGGTTGACTAGCCACCAACTTCCACCAATCATAAGCTGAACCTTGTAACAAAGACAAGGCACACTCCACTTCCTGTTCCGGTGGGCATCTAATCTCCTTAAGTACTCTGGCTGTCTTCTCTAACCATATCTCAGCCTTGTTAGATTCATCTATACCAGTACCAAAGAAATCCTCGGCACCATGCTTCCTTAGCCTCTCAATAGGTGCACTAGGCGCTGTTACCCTTTCAAGTACTCTTGTCATACTCTGGAGCATCACTTCCATTGGTCCCAAAGGCACCTCAGGATAACCCCTAGGAGGTTGAGCCGGACCAGAAACTGAAGGATCCTGCTCTTGGGGATTCACACTTTCCGCTGACCCCTCAAGCGATCCTCGAGCGGACTCCATAACTACAAAACATAAACGCAGTGCGCATCAGGCCAACACAACTCCAACAACTAACTAACATACTGAAACCCAGTAACATCTAAACCAAGGGCTCTGATACCACCTAATGTCACACCCCAACCTATAGCATGAATACTTCTACTCGTGATTAGAGATAGAAGGACCCAAGATAGATAGGAGTGTCACACCCCACTAGTATAAACATGCAAACATGACATATATAGAGCGATATATCAGAAATAATTAAAACTTCAATACAGAGAAGAATGATTTTGAACAAAATGTATACTTTATTAATATACCGAAAGAAGGTCGTTACATATTACATCATATTACAAAAAGAAGCAATTTACAAAAGCCCAATATATACTGTTCAAAAGGCTAACAAAACATTACATCTATTACAAAATAGAGGAAAGCCTATACTATAAAACTTCAGGACTCTAATTGCGTTGGCCTTCCCGATGCGACACGCCCAACCCGAGGCAATCGAAAACCTTCCACACCTGCACGGATAAACACCCGTGCTAAGCGAAATCGCTTAGTGGGGAACACACAATGCATGACCGTCACTCACAGTGACGGTAACAGAAAACGCATGGAAACAATACAATTATGAGAATATAATCATACATAGTTCATTCAGATATTAGCATTCTCATCCAAAGATTCTTGTATAAAATACAATGACACCTGCTTAATCACAATGAGTGGATAACGAGTACATATAGATACTTGAGAGTATCGGTATCGTCACATATACATATAGATACTCGAAGGCATCAAATCATTCTTTTTATTTTGTTTTCAAATCGTTTTTACGTGGAATCTTAAGAAAGATTCAGACAGAGGGATCACGAGGATCCATTCGTGGGACCTGATCAGGGTCCAAGTCGTACATATAGCTGCAGCGGCACTTAACTCTATTAGGCATGCCTAACTATCCACTTATTCGACATTAGCAGGCTATACCAAATCTTGTCAAATTAACATACATATTATTCATTTAATTAGATATTCAAGGCTTTACATCACATAGCACATGCAAAAGAAACCAAGTCTTTAAGCAAAACGAAGAAGAAATCAAATTTGGAAGTCACGTCTGTCGCGCTCGCGACGACTGTCGCGCTCGCGACGACTGTCGCGCTCGCGACAGAAGCCAAGCTACACTTCCCCGCCTCGTCTCGCGATCGCGAGAGATCTCGTGGTCGCGAGAGGACGTAGGGATTTCTCTTCTGTCGCGCTCGCGAAGCTTGTCGCGCTCGCGACAGAAGAGAACCTCGCACAAGCTCGGAGCTCGAGCACTCTGTCGCGGTCGCGACAATGGTCGCGCTCGCGACAGAGAGCTCCCTCGAGTTCTTTGGCGCGACACTTCTCGCGCCGGCGCGAGGGTTGAAACCTCCGCATTCTGTCGCGCTCGCGACGATGTCGCGATCGCGACAGACACGGGTTTTTCAACTCTTACGCCCAAAATCTGCAGAATTCTCACACAATTCACATCCAAACTTCCAAGATTGATTCCAAACCTCACAATGCAACAATACACTCATCCACAACTCATAGTATGATTAAAAACCCAGCTTTACCATAATTTATCTCAATTAAATCAAATCAAATACATGCCCAATTCCAAGAAATCCCAAAACAGCAAATTCTACAACACTAACAACCATTCACATGATCTCTCCCAAATCATTCAACAATATTCATTCTCAAGCATCTCCTATCATGCTTAACATAGTTCAAATTACAAAAACACATCTTACAGCTCAAATCAAAGACAAATCACAATTATCATTAAAAGTCAAACATTCCCAAACCTTCTCTCCTTAGCTCCTAATCGCGAGCTCCGCTTCCGCTTGCGATTCCTTTTCCTTTATCAGGTCTAGGAGCCTCCTCTGAACCATAAACCCATAACAATCAAAATCAAATCTAAAGCAACCCACAAATAAATACATACAAATCAAAACCTAGAGAAGAGGAAGAAGAAGAAATCTATAACCCCAACTCACCTTAGAACTTTAAATCCACAAGCTAAACAGTTCAATCTACTCAAGGGAAAGAAAAAGGGAGCAAGATCGGGCAAAGAAGAAGAAGAACGAAGAAGAAGAAAGAAGAAAAGGAGAATGGCGTGAGGAAGAGAAGGAGAACGGGAAATTGAAAGGGAAAGGCTGATTTCTCTCTCCTCACCTAACCCATAAATGCTCACTTATCTCCTTTGCCACTTGTCAACATCTCCATAAGACACATGCCATCTACACATCCTACCCCCCATACTTGCCTATACACACTAAGCTAACTCCTATTCATACATTTACTACTATACACTCATATGTACACTAAGGTTTCCTTATTCACACTTAACTTCTATACACTCCCATATACTATACCCTAACTCCTCTTCTCAAACTAATATTCATAAATTAATAAATAAACCAATTTAACACACACATGCAACACATAAAATACACACATTCCGACACAGACAGGCTCAAACTACTGGGGTGGTTTTGGGGTGTGACATGGAACCAGGGTCAATTAGAGCATATAATTTAGTGTCAAGGAGTAGAAACTTACCGGCTATTACATCTGGAGCATCCTACTCCTCCTGAGCTCTCATAGCATAGGCTCTAGCTAGCACTGCCACGAGACGCTCAACTGACTCAGATGCAGCTCCCTCTCTAGGTCGACCACCTCGACCTCTACCTCGGCCTCTACCACCACTTGCCTGCGGAGCATTCGATCCCACTCTACTGGCCTCTCTCTGATCACCAGCAAGCTCTCTCAACTTCGAACAGTTAGCCAAGAAATGATCAGTTCTACCACACCTGAAACAATCATCTGTGAGCCACCTACACTCACCCAATGGCACTTACTGTAATGAGAACATTAAGGTAACACATAAATCCTCGAACCAGAACCACCTCTGCTAGAACCAGAACCCCTAACAGAACCTTGCCTCCTGCCTCTCGAAGCAGGGCCTAAAGAAGACTCATCCTGCGGATTCCTAGACCTCTTACCCAAGGATAAAGAAGATCCTCCACGAGAGGGATTCCTCCTCTGAGCCCTCTCTTTCAAAATCGACTCTGATCTCATAGCCCTACTGCAGCTTGCACAATCTGATAATACCCAACACCCAGAATACTCATCAGCGAAATCAACATGACCCTCAAAGACTCATTCAACCCAGTCTCAAAATATCGACATCTAAATTCCTCAGTCAGCACACCCTCAGGAGCGTACTTGGCCAATCTGTTAAACTCCTTCTCAAACTCTGAAACTATCGTCGCCCTCTATTTCAAACTCAGAAATTGAGCCCACTTCGCATCCTTATAGGTTTGAGTCACATAATTGCTAGTGAACTCCTTGTCATAGAACTCCCAATGGGAGAAAAAAGGAAAAAAGGCCCGAAAGATAAAACTTCGCTCTTCGAGTTACGCGAGGACAATCAATAATTGATCCTGCACTGGAAAAGGTTATAAAATAGCCTTCATTCGTATTTGCAGTCACTCATGCGATCGAAAGTACAGAGCATTCTAAGGGAACAAAAGGCAAAAAGACTTCACGAGGAAGCTTTGCTCACCAAGGTATAAAAATTACCATGTTGTAGGTCAATGTTTAAGCTGGAAGACCACTAGGCCATGAACATGGCTGATAAAGAAGTGAAAAAAAAAATACTAAAGCTCGAGCTAGGAAAAGCCGTAAAATCAAGAAATTTCCTAGATACTGACCCGAAGGTTTTAATAAAGAAGGAACAAATTAAGAAATCTCCCAGACATCAACCTCGAGGCCTCATAAGAACACCCTGATGATGATCCATGAATAGCAAAGGGGAGTCCAATTGGAGAAGTTGTCAGCACAAAATTACACTGACATCCTCTAAATGCCTTCCTCAAAGATAACCCCCGAAGCTTCGAATTGATCGGCTGTAAGGGAGAAATTTCATTAATTCGAATACAGAGTACATAAACAAAGGCAAAACCAACAAAAAAATAATAATAACTTCTGGCAGCAGCTTGTCATTCCCTAGAAAAGCACCAATATAAGACATAAATAACTGGGAGAAATCCACACAAGCAATTGTCATTCTGCACCATACAGTGCTGCAATCTTCTTCAACTCCTCATTTCTAGCCTTCAACTTCTCATAAAAGGAGAAAAGGAAGAGGGAAATCTAGAAAATGAAGATGAAAATCGAGAAAATAGAGAGGGAAACACAAATTCAAGGGCCATCTCCTTATTATTGACAAGTGCTACGATTTAATCGAACCGTCCAGAGGAGGGACAAATGATAATACCCAAAATATTATCATCTATGGGGCCTGAGCCTAAGCCCAGCCCAAAGGCCCGACGTCTCTAAGTCCTGGCACGTAAGCTGCTAGGCACGGGAGCAAAGGAGATAAGGAGCCTGCAAAATATTCGATCAGATTGACAAGACACAGCCATGAATAATTCACTGGCACACGCCTCCACCCCGTCTTTCACTTGACTAGCAATCACATCGCCGCAACCTACTCTAACACCAATGTAGACCACTCAAGTAGATCTTTACATCAGTAAAAATATCGAGTTATTTTGTACTTAGGTAACAATAATCATCTTATAAGAGAATTCATCTCTCTTTTTACCCCTCTAAAAACACTGCTGACTTAAGTTTCGGAGTCCTAACTCCTAGCAAAAGCCAGGCATGCTCTCTTGCAGGAATTAAGCTCAAAGAGCCCAATCGCCCACCACCGAAGGTTCTCTGCCATATCGACCTCATTCTCATTTAATTTCTCTGGAATTAGCAATAACTATATATAATTACATTATTAATTTACATACTTATATAGGTATTATACAAAAAATATATGAATACTAGCTAAGTGATATTAAGAGTAAATGAAATTAATTGGTAAGGTTATTATATGCTCATATAATTACATGAATTGGTAAATTTTATTATATATAATAATTATATATATTTATATTATTAATTTATATACTCAATTACTCATATAAGTATTGAGCAAAAGCATATAAATACAAGTTGAGTGATACTAAGAGTAAATGAAATTAATTGGTCAGGTGATTATATACATATATAATTATATTAATTGGTAAAATTTCATTAATATAATAATTGTATATAATTATATTATTAATTTACATACTGAATTACTCATATAGATATTGTACTAAAAATAAATGAGTACTAGTTGAGTGACACTAAAAGTTTATGAAATTATTAGCAAAATGATTATATACTCATATATTTACATTAATTGGCAAAATTTCATTACAAATAATAACTATATATAATTACATTTTTAATTTACATATTTATATAGGTATTATACCAAAAATAGATGAGTACTAGTTGAGTAATACTAACAGTAAATGAAATTAATCGGTAATATGATTATGTAATAAATTGTTTAGTTTACATATCTATATAAATATTTGTACAAAAACAGAAGTTAAGTAGTAGTTGAATAACATTAATGATAAATCAAATTAAACATAAATTAGTTTAGTTACATATTCATATAGATATAATAATTATTATAATAATTAAATTTATCTTATTAAAAATTAAAATATTCAATTTAATTTATTAACTAGTTATTATCTTCATTTCGTGCATTAAAATATTTAATATAAATAATTATGAAGTTAAATTTATATAATAAATATAAAATACAAATTATAAATAATATTTATATATAAATTATTAGTATTATATATAATAATTAATTAATATCGGTTCTTTCGGTCCAATTTGGGTCTAGAGCAGTTCAATACGGTTCAAAACGGTTTTCGATCCGGTTTTAAACAAAATATCCAGATCCGTTCCAAATAAAGTCAACGATACAATTCGATTTTAAATCTTTTTTTTTCGGTATTTTGATTCGATACAGAAAAATTCAGACTCGTGTATACCCCTATATATAAATATATATACACACATATATAGACATATATATCTAACATACACACACAAACAAACATACATACATACATACATACATACATACATATATACATATATATATGCGCTCGCGCGCGTGTAATAGTTCGGTTGGTTTGATAGTAGTGATTTTTGGATATTTAAAATGAATCCATATAACCTAATTAATATCTATTTCAAAATTGAACAAATATATAAATTATTTTCGGTTCGGTCCGATTCGGTTTCAATCCGAATTTTCAGTTCTAATCATGATCAGAGACTAGACCCGAATCCGACCAAAAAAGAATTGATCTGATCTAAAAATGATCCAAAAAATGACAACTCAAAAAATTCGAACTTGAAAGGAACTAGCCCAAATTGACTCGAATCTACTCGACCTGATTTGATTGCCCGGTCTGGTTACAAATCATACTAATTTTAGTCAATTTCACTTATAATCTTTTACTACACAACAACAACGTAAAAATTACAAATCACTTGAAGCCCAAATAGTTGATACACTTAAATACTTCTTAGGACTGAAATAAAATAGAGTGAGATTTTATCAGTACATTTTATTTTGTTGGCACACAACTTCTAAAGCATACTTATTAAAAAAGTTTCAAATTAATTCTTAATTTTGAAGAATATACATAATGAACCAGATTGTATTTTACCTATCAAAATATTTTTGATGCATAATTAAACAAAAAAACCGAAATAATAGTATAAAGAAAACCCTTTAAACAATTGAATCGTTTTACCCGTAAATTTGTGAAATTTGAAAGCTAAACTATATTATAATCAATCGATCCCAACTTAAAAGAGTCCTAATAGAAACCAAGCTCATAAATTTCGTACTGTACCAACATAATTTAGTTCATTATATTTGTTAATAGTTTTTCTCTATTACAAATTATTGATTTGGCTATTTTTATTAAAAAATACAAAATATGAGTCTATTATAAATGTCCAAAAAATTATAATATGAGGAAAAGATATATATATATAGAGAGAGATTAAAATTATTTCATTTTTGTTTTCAATCGCTAAAAGTTGTTTTTGTACTGATTGTTGAGATTTTTTAAGCTAAAAGTAAATACATCATATAATTCATGCTAAAAAGTTAGTTTCAGAACTCAAATTAGTTTATTCTAAAACAAACTAAAAAATAAACTCAAATTAGTTCAGTTCATAATATAAAACTTGGCTTAAACATATCAAACTTTAAGGTTCACTAGGTAAATTTAATTACAACGGTAATTGATAACCCAGCAAATATCATTTGCTATAAAGTCCATCCAGCCGGCTCACTCAACCGGCAAGGCCCAAAGCCCATCAGCCAAAGGTATCAGACACGAGCCCCTAGGCAGCGCACATGCCCGATCGGCTGATGTGACCGCCAGTCCCCTCAGCCGCCTGACACAAGGCAGCGCCCATGCCTACCACCTGCTCCTTGTCATGTCGCCGAATACCTACTCTGACAGCCAGTAATCACACCCCAGGCACTCGAGTGCCCCTCAACTGTATCATATAAATAGCCCCGCCAACGATGGCTCTAGGTATTGATTACATAACTTTATCTCTCTAAAGCACATTCTCTCTAAGCTACTAACTTAAGTTTCGGAGTGCTCACGCCTGGTCCGACCGGGCTCCTCTTATTGCAGGGTTATCTCATCCGATCGGATCGCTCTCTCTTCTACAGATAAAGACCTTTTTAGATTTATCATTTGGTGCTTTCATTGAGAGATGGCGAATTCAAGATCCAATGAGAATACAGCCCCCATGGACCTGGACCATGATGACAACGTTCGTGCCATATCAGGCACCTCGAGAAGGAGGGAAGCACCCACCAGGTCCCCCATGAGGACCAACCTCCTTCCCGAATTCGATAATGCCGCTACTAGGCAACCAGAGGACACTCCCATCACTGTGAGGAACATGCGCGCCATTCTCAGTGATTTTACAAAAAGCATTGTTCAAACCCTTAAGAAGGGTAAAATACCGGCCGCTTCTGAAAGAGCCCAAGAGGATTACCTCACCGGCGAAGATTTCAGGAGAAACAGGAATAAGGGAATCATCATTAATGAATCCCTAGCTCAGGGAACCCGGAAAAGCGCAATCAGGACCCCGGGAAGGAGTGACAAGGGAAAGCAGATAATGTTTGCAAATAGGGCCTCTCCCTACAGCAGCAGGTCCGCCAATCCATCCGTGAGGGATGACGTATCCCACATGTGCACCCCAAACCGCAGCCAGGTGAGAAAGCACAAGGGCGAGTCCACCGCCACGACCCTGAGCAAACAGAACCCATGGACTAAAGAAGACCAGTGGTTCAAGCAGAAGCTCAAGCAGTTTGGTTTCCTCCCACCCAAGAAAGGCGCCTTTGAAGGAAACACTTGCGGGAATACTGCCTCCCCCTTCTGCAGGGAAATCACTGATGCTGAGCTCCCCCCCAGGTGGAGAGATGTGGTTATGGAAAGGTATGCAGGCAAAACCGATCCTACCACGCACTTGGCCGAGTACTTGACCAAGGTACAGGTCTATACTTATGACGAAAGAATAGCCTGTAGGGTTTTCCCTACCACCTTGGGAGGGGATACATTGACGTGGTTCCATGAGCTGCCTCTAGGCTCCATTACGTCATTCAGACAGTTAAGGGAGCTATTCACCACAAGGTTCATCGTGCAAACACGTGCGCCTAAGACGGTGAACGACCTGTGCAACCTTTACCAAAGGACCGATGAAAGTCTCCGAGACTACATCGACAGGTTTCAGGCTACCATGTATGAAGTAAGAAATGTCAGTGTCGAGATGGCGACCACCGCCTTATCAGGGGGCATCACTGACCGACCACTCTTAGAGTCGCTTACAACAAGACCCCCATCCAGCTTTGCTGAACTTATGGAGAGGGCCAGGCAACACATCCAGCTGGATGATGCCCTTAGGTCCAACAGGAGAGGAAGGACCAGCGTTCTGGACCGCCCATAATATCCGGACAATCGCTCTACTCAAAGAGCCCCCACTTCCGATCGGATAGCTAGAGGCCAAGACGGAGCTCAAAGTTCCAAAAACTCAGGCCAGGCTAGAGGATCGGGCAAAGACCGGAACCCATGTCTAGACGATCAGGCAGAGAGGACGTACACCCCCCTCAATGCTACCCCAACTGCGGTGCTAATGTGGATCAAAGAGAAGCACCGCAAAGTCAACTGGCCCAGGGACCTCTCCGAAAAAAGCCGGGTTGTGAGGGACCCAAGCAAATATTGTGAATTCCACAGAGACGTCGGTCACTTAACCGACGATTGCACCTCACTTAAAAAGGAGATTGAAAGGCTGATACGCCGAGGGGCACTCAAGAGATTCACAGGCCCGGCCAGAGGGGACGAACCCTGCAGACAGCCGAAGCCTCGAAGGGATGATCCTGACTCAGACGATGATGAGCGCAGGAACCCCAGAAACGCCGATCCGGGCAGGCCCTATGCCGGGGTGATAAACGTGATCACCGGAGGGTCATCCTATGGCGAAGATCTCCCCAAGAAAGGGAAAGGCAAAGGCGTCTACCTCTCCCACCAGGCAGAGCAACCTGCCTCAGTCACCATTTCCAGCGAAGACGCACGAGACGTCCTGTTCCCTCATGAGGATGCTCTCGTTGTAAGAGCTCGGATAAATAATTTCAATGTAAAGAGAATTTTGGTGGACAACGGCAGTGCTGTCAACGTCCTAACCCTCCAGGCCTACCGAGCCATGGGACTCCCGATCGGAGAGCTGAAGCCGAACGCCACTCCTCTGATCGGCCTGGGCAACGCCACTATCCCCGTGGTGGGATCTATAGAGCTCTTTATCGAGCTCGGCCAAGAGGCAATAGCTCATGCTTGTAAGGTAATTTTCATGGTTATTGACATGACATTTGCCTACAACGCCATTTTCGGCAGGCCATTGCTTTTCTAGACAGGAGCTGTGACCTCCATTCACTATATGGTGATGAAGATTTCGACCACAGGAGGCGTCGCCATCTTGAGAGGTGACCAGAAAGCATCCAGGGAGGCTTATATCACCATGATAAAACAACAGCGAGAAGCGATGGTCGTAGAGCCTGGCCTTGAGCAGCAAGAGCAGGCGAAAAGGCCCAGGATGGACCCAGCAGAGGCCACAAAGGCCAGGTCGCTAGATAAAGGGAAAAATGTTCAGGTGGGGACAAGCATGGATAAAGAAACTGAAGAAGCCATCATGCATGTCTTGACCATCAATCAAGCGACCTTCGCCTGGAAGCCAGAAGATATCCCTGGGGTAGACCCCAAAATAATCACCCACAAGTTAAATGTGGACCCAAACTTTCCTCCGATCTGCCAAAAGCTAAGAAGGCACGCACCCGATCGGAGGAAGTTCATTTCGGAAGAGGTGGATAGGCTACTCAAGACCGGAACCATCCGAGAGGTAGACTATCCAGAGTGGCTGGCTAACGTGGTGTTGGTCAAGAAGAAGTCTGGCAAGCTGCGGATGTGTGTGGACTTTACCGACCTCAACAAGGCATGTCCCAAAGACAGCTATCCCTTGCCCAGCATAGATCAGTTAGTAGACGCCACAGCATGCCATGCCATTTACTCTCTTCTAGACGCATATGCCGGTTACCACCAAATCCTAATGTGGCTCCTGGACCAGGAGAAAACCAGCTTTATCACAGACGATGGGACATTCTGCTATAGGATGATGCCGTTCGGACTGAAGAATGTTGGGGCCACATACAAGCGTCTAATGAATAAGATCTTCAAAGACCAGATCGGACAGAATGTTGAAGTATATGTTGATGACATGATTGTCAAGAGCCGAAGCGCCAAGGAACATCCAGCCGATCTGGTAAAAGTTTTTGACACTTTGAATAAATTCCAGATGAAGCTCAACCCCGAGAAGTGCGTCTTTGGGGTACCATCACGAAAATTTTTAGGATTCCTAGTCTCTCAACGAGGGATTGAGGCAAATCCAGAAAAAATAAAGGCCATCCTTGAGATGCAACCCCCCAGGAACATAAAAGACGTCCAAAAGCTGAACGAAAGGATAACAGCATTAGGACGATTCATTTCCTCCTCAGCCAAGCGCTGCACCCCTTTCTTTAAGAAGTTAAGGAAAAGTGAAACTTTCATCTGGGGGGAAGACTGCCAGCGAGCCTTTGAAGAGTTGAAGGCATTCCTCACCAACCCACCGCTGCTTAGCCGACCAATACCAGTTGAAAATCTGTACCTATATTTGGCCACCTCTAAGGAAGCTGTTGCAGGTGCCCTAGTACGAGAGGAAGATACACAACAGCTACCTGTGTACTATGTAAGTGAAGTACTCAGAGGTGCAGACCTAAGAAAAGGGCCGGTTGAGCAGCTTATTATTGCCCTGGTGATGTGTGCAAGGAAGCTGAGACCTTACTTCGAAGCGCACACAATTATCGTCCGATCGGGTCATCCTCTAAGGAAGATACTCCAGACGCCCGATCTCGAAGGCAAAATGGTGGGATGGGCAATTAAGCTACAATCCTGGGATGTTAGGTACGAGCCCAGAAAAGCGATAAAGGCCCAGGCTTTAACAGATTTCATAGCTGAATTTGCGGGTGAGGAACCACAGAGTCAGCCCAAACCACAATGCTGGGAAATGACAGTGGACGGCGCAGCAAATGACACTCGAGGAGGCGTCGGCATAATAATAAAAGGCCCTCTGGGCATCATAATAAGGTACGCCATAAAGCTTAATTTTAAAGCTTCTAATAATGTGGCAGAATATGAGGCGCTCCTTCAAGGGCTCAGACTGCTCCATGGCATCCGACCGGAGTCAGTAGCCATCAGGAGTGACTCCCAGCTGGTAACCAGTCAGGTTTTGGGGACCTTCGAAGCACGTGAGGCCACAATGATCCAGTACCTGGCCAAAGTCAAAGCTGCATGCGCGAAACTGGAAGAGGCTGGGTCGGAATGGGTGCTACAGAAAGTCCCCAGAGACCAAACTGCAAAGGCTGATCGGCTAGCAAAGATGTCTGCTTCTGCACAAAGCGTCATAGAGGAAAACATTACCGTTGTCGACCAGACTTCCTCCTCCCTAGATAAACCGGAGATGATGGAGATCGACCAAGAGAATGAAACCTGGATGAGCCCCATCAAGCAGTTCCTACAGAAAGGACGTCTGCCCGAGGACAAAGATGAAGCTCGAAAGGTATCTCGAAAATCTCTCAATTACTCCATCATTAATGGTGATTTGTATAAAAAAGCTTTCAGCCACCCTTGGCTCAAGTGCGTGACGGAGGAAGAGGGAGATTATATCCTCAGAAAGCTCCATGAAGGCATATGCGGGGCCCATGAGGCAAGCAAAGCTATGGCAAGAAAAGCCCTTCAGACGGGATATTACTGGCCTAACATGCTTAAAGATGCCCAAGAGAAAGTAAGGATATGCCCACAATGCCAAATACATGGCAGGATTATAAGGCAGCACGGAGTGGACCAGCAGCCGATCGGAGTTGCATGGCCGTTCGACCAGTGGGGAATGGACATCTTAGGACCTTTTCCCCAAAGCAAAAAGCAGATGAAGTTCCTCATAGTAGCAGTAGGCCACTTCTCCAAATGGATTGAGGCTGAACCGGTAGCCACCATCACAGCCGAGAGGGTCAAGAGCTTTACATGGAAGAACATCATCTGCAGGTATGGCTTACCTAATGTTTTTATCGCAGATAATGGCAAGCAGTTCGACAGCTCCATTTTCAGAAACTTTTACCAACGCTTGAACATCAGACTAAAGTTCACATCAGTCGCTCATCCCCAGAGCAATAGAATGACTGAGGTCTCCAATCGGACCATCTTGGAGGGATTAAAGAAGCGACTGGGTCAAGCCAAAGGCAACTGGACTGAAGAACTGCAGAGTGTCCTATGGACGTACAGAACGTCGCCCAAAACAGGCACTCATCAAACGCCATTCTCCCTCGTCTACGGCTCCGAAGCAATGATTCCTGTAGAGGTCGGCCTCCCTTCTTACCGATCGGCTCTCTACTCCGAACGGATGAACACTCAAGAGAGATGCCAAGACTTAGATCTCATAGAAGGGAAGAGGGAGGACGCCTACACCAAGATCGCTGCCTATAAACAAAGAGTGGCCAGATACCATAATGCTAAAGTGAGGTCCAGAACCTTCAACGTAGGCGATCTGGTGCTCAGAAAGGCAGAATTAGGCTCAGGGAATGCCGGAGTGGGAAAGCTAATGCCAAATTGGAAAGGGCCCTACGAGGTCTCTAAAGTCTTAAGCCCGAGCACTTATAGGCTCCAAACTGTGGAAGGGCAAGATATCCCCAGAAGCTGGAATGTTGAAGTACTCAAGAAGTACCATGTCTCATAATGTATCGGAACCTGGCAATTGCCTGATTAATAAAAAGGTTCTTTCTTTCATGACTGTTCATTTAATGCATAATATAGTGCCTTACGCTAGGCTTGATGCCCATTCCAAGCTAAAAAAGCAAATCTGTCGCGAAGGAGGATTTTACCTCCCCAAATGTTATCCGTATTATAGAGGATCTAACCTCTCCTGCTCGGCTATGCAATTCTTATGCAATTCTACGAGTATCACTTAGCTCGGTTATGCAATTCTTATGCAATTCTACGAGTATCACTTAGCTCGGTTATGCAATTCTTATGCAATTCTAAGAGTATCACTTAGCTCAGTTATGCAATTTTTATGCAATCCTACGAGTATCACCTAGCTCAGCTATGCAATTCTTATGCAGCTTTATAAGCATCACTTAGCCTAATTACGCAAACTTTATGAGATCTGATAAGCCAGATTGATCCGATCGGTCACTGAGCTTAGACATTATCCGAATTCAGGAAGTACTTGCAAATATTATGCTATTTCACGAGTTGTACTTAGCTCGATCATATTGCAAATTTTAATACAAACTTATGTATACATTAACTTGCAGAAAAATGCAATTTTATTATGACTGTCTTCACTATACAATTTGTAAACAATTGTTGCAGAGATAAAAAACCAAGGAAAAAGTAAAGCTAATCTAAGCTCCTAAGCTAACTATCTATATTTACAATTTCCACCTCGCCAGGAGGATCAGCGATTTGCTTGGTTACAGGCTCCGCAGTGGCTTGAGAAGGGTCGGCAGTAGATGGTATAGATCCTGCCCCCCCTTCAGAGACAGGCCTCGTTGAAGAAGGCACCACTTGCTCGGCTTCAGGTGCAGGAGGAGCCTCCAATTTAGCTTCAGGGGCTAAAGGCGATGCAGACTCCCCTTCGATTGGAACCTCTTGAACCGTCTCGGGAGGTGAAGGACCTTCTCCAGAAGCTCTCTCGGTTGCTTCACCCTTGGGAGCGCCCTCATCGCCATCATCATTCGGAGGAGCAGGCAGTGAGGCCGGATCATCCATCTAAGACAGATCCACCCTAGGAAAGCGCTTCCCAGCTTCATGAATTAGCCAAGACAATAGCTCCACTTGGGCGTCTGCTAACTCATCAACGAGGCGCTCCTTCTGATTGGCGAGCTCCATTTCGAGAATCTTCGTGAAGGAAGCCTCCCTCTCCCCCTTTGATGCCCTCAAAGACTCTACATCCCTCCGAAGTTGCTCGCCCTCTGCCTTCAACTTGGCATTCTCAGCAGCCAACTCTCTGCACTCGGCATCCAGTCGGGTTGCATCTACCTCGAACTGCCTCAGCTGTGCACTCTCAGCAGAAAGAAGGGCAACTTTTCCCTTCAGCTTGTCGGCCTCGCTTTGCCGGACCTTCAGATCCTGAGCGCTCTGGTGGGCCTCCTTCCTTAAGGCCACTATCTCCGACTGAGAAGCAGTGTACCGCTCCTCTAGCTTGGCCACCTCAGCTCGCAGGACGGAGGCTTCTTTCGCGGCAGCTTCATAACGAGTGTTTGCCTTCGCCTTGGCCACGGCGCCTGACTCGGCCCTCCCTTTCCACATACAGGCCATCAGGTGTAGCCGTTGTGTCCTCCTGGCAGCCTACACAAAACCAAGAGTAACCAGGTCAGACACGGAGGTATAAACGAGCACTAGAAACAAAACAGCAAATACTTACGTCTATTAACTGCTGACTGATGGCATGGCTTTCTCTATTGAGCTGACTGGCGTCGCCGGCTTCCCGATGATCTTCATCTCGGAGAAGACCCCGGCAGATGTAATTAGCCACTTGGCCCGTCGACCAATCATCGCCAAAGTTCTCTCTCAAAATGTCCTTCATAGGAACCGTCCGGCGATCGGAAGAGCATCGTGGAGACTCGCCATGTTGAACAGCTTTGCCTCTTGCGGCAACCCGAGCATCCGACTCGACTACCAGCTCAGCAGCCCTCCTCTTGGCTGCTTCCTCGGCCTTCTTCTGGGCAGCCTCTTCAGCCCTCCTCTTAGCAGCCTCTTCCACCTCTCGAAAAGTTGCACCGATCGGCGTATCATCTTCGTCCGACTCATCCCGAAGAGTGCGGCGCCGAGTGCGCACCACCTGAGAAGAGGTCTCAGTCCGGGGCACAGTCTTTTGCCCAGCAGCAGTGGAGGCGGGCGCAGCAGTGGAGGCAGCCGCAGCAGTGGCAGCAGGGGGTGCCGATGAGATTGGAATGGCTGCGATGGCCGGAGTCGTTGTAGAAGCACCAGCAGCTGCCCGAGAGGATTGCACCTCCGACGAAGGCACTAATTTCCTCTTTTTCCTTTGCTCTTGAGCCCTCCGCTCGGCCTCACACTTCTGCCTGATCTTCTCGCCAAGCTGCTTAGACGCATCGCTCCTGCCAGCCATCTCAACTGCACAATAGAAAACAAACAAGATAAGTTTCCTAGATTTGATATTCACAATCAACAGAGATGAAATACGATGCATGATTGATGCATGATGATCGTGTTTTCTCCCTGATCCTAATGCTCACGTTCTATGTTCTCAGCGTCTTGGGAGCCTGGTGAGCCAAACAACGTCCGCAGAAGGAAACTGGATTCATAGGGTCCTCCATTCCTACTGACGGCGTCCGATAGCTTTTTTATATCGCCCTCATACATGGGCTGACCGGCAACTACGTCCTTCAGGAGCTCGACCCTAGCCGATCGGGTGAGGCGCACCCCAAATCCGCCTTTCCTCCCCACCAAGAAATACCGTTCTTTGTACCCTTTCATAGAGGTGGGGACGAACATCAATTTCCTCTTTGGGCGGCTTGTAAAGAAATACTCCGTTCCGTCGCTCCGACCCGAGATGTAGAAGAAGTGAGTGAAAAGCTCCAGGGTCGGTGCTACCGCCTCTATTTTGCAAAAGATTTTGAAGCATGCCACCGATCTCCAGCCGTTCGGATGTAATTGGTTTGGGGCAAGACCGTACCCCCTCAGTATCGCTATCTCGAAGGCGCCCAATGGAAACCTCAGGCCCGCATCTAGGCTCCAGAGGTGGCAAATGAACCATTCCCTGCCATCTTAGCCAAAGGGCCCTTCCGTCATCACCATTGAGTCCGGGCAGGCGAACACTGATATCTCATCAGGAAGGCCGTATTTAGAGGAATTTCAGCTACCTCTCCAGCGGTCAGTCGAGAATGCAACTCAACGGCTGGTTTGTTCTCATACCACTCTAAAAAGCTTGTGTTTAATGCTTCAGCACTACTGGAGGCCATCTTCAACAAAAAAGAATGAAAGAAAGGTGCAACTCTCTTTTTTCTAAATGAGATGGGTATGCGAAGAAAGCAAAAGACGAAATCACAAAGAAAGCAAAAAGGGGGAAAAGTTACTTACTTGATGAAAAAGACTTAAGAAATTTGAAGAAGAAGCAAAGAGTAGTTGCAGAGATCTGGGAATCAAGGGAAGATTTTGGCAGACCTTCGCTAGGGATTTCGAAAATAAAGAAAGAATGCTTTACAGAGTCCCCTATTTATAGACTAAAGCTTCTCAAAAATGCCAAACGACGCACCATTCAACGAGCGCCACGTGTCGAAAGACATTATGCCTCTGCGAAGAACGAAGCGTCGCCCTCGGTACATGCGCAACATTAAATGAAAACAGCTGTCCAAGCAGGCGCGTCTCTTCAGAAAAAGCGCCTCCTAAATTCAAAAAGCGCGCCAGTACGCTTCTTCGGGAATTTCCAGAACTGATCCCATCCGAACGGACTTACAAAGGCAAATCTATGCCCGATCGGACCTGTTGAGGGGGGACAAGTGATAACCCAGCAAATATCATTTACTCTAAGGCCCATCCAGCCGGCCCACTCAACCGGCAAGGCCCAAAGCCCATCAGCCAAAGGTATCAGACACGAGCCCCTAGGCAGTGCACATGCCCGATCGGCTGATGTGACCGCCAGTCCCCTCAGCCGCCTGACACAAGGCAGCGCCCATGCCTACCACCTGCTCCTTGTCATGTCGCCGAATACCTACTCTGATAGCCAGTAATCACACCCCAGGCACTCGAGTGCCCCTCAACTGTCTCATATAAATAGCCCAGCCAACGATGGCTCCAGGTATTGATTACATAACTTTATCTCTCTAAAGCACATTCTCTCTAAGCTACTAACTTAAGCTTCGGAGTGCTCACGCCTGGTCCGACCGGGCTCCTCTTATTGCAGGGTTATCTCATCTGATCGGATCGCTCTCTCTTCTACAGATAAAGACCTTTTTGGATTTATCAGTAATTATATAACAATTATGCTTTATTGTGCTAAGAATTAATTAAATGAAACTTGAATGGTAAAAAAGATATAATTCCCTATATGTCTGGAGGTCAAAAGACAATTTTAAAAGACGATTTAAAGGGATGGGGAGCAATTTCTTTATCATTTCCCTCAAATTGCTATCAATTAGCATATCATCCTCCTAAATTAATCGCATATTAGATTATATCCATAAATTTATTAAAAATGTAAGTGATATGCTTTTAAATGTTAGACTACCTCTGAATTTATTAAAAATATTATGTTAATCTTTCTGTCATTATTCATGCGCTATATGCACTTAATTTTCACGCGTTTTTCTTGAAGTATTAAGTATATTTGTAAGAAATAGTCTGATATTTAATTAATTTATAGAAGTAATTTATTCAGGGTGATAGTTTAAAAAAATTTATATATTATCCATTTCCTTAATTAAGTATGCATGTAAAGTTAAGAAGATACCTTCAAGGGGATAATAAGGAGGTTGGTGAATGAAAACATGAATAATACTGTCTTGTAGTTGGGCTGCATCTACATAACAACTATACCATAGAAGGTCTCATCAACCCAACAGGGTCATGTGATATTTGTTTATAATTAATGTACGAAATATCCACATCTATTTAATTATGTATATGCATTGTCCTATTCCATATCTAGTATTCTACCAACATGCATTCTACCTCTTTTTTAGTGACTTTGCTTATTATTCATTGACGTTCTCTTTTTTATTTTAAAAAAAAAATTACTATTTAAATTCTACTAGCTCGATTAGTTTAAATTCAAGTTGAATCATCATTCTCTTTATTTTGGATATTTTGCTAGAAGGGCAAATCAATGATAATATGTTTAATTGAGTCTCATTAGTATCCAAAATTATTATTAATGATACATGAATTATTGAGAACAAAATGCGCATAAAACCTTTAGGCCCCAAACTTCTCTGCAATGATAAATTCAGTATTTTTACTTAATTATGACACAATCTTTATTTTTCAGCCATTCCATTAGATTTCATTTTCAAAATAAATCAAACCTCTTTTGAAAAAAAAAATAAAAATTGCTTTGAATATAATATTTAATACACAATTATCTTTAAATTTTTAATAAAACTTCATGTAAGTATATGAAAATTGGAGAAAAGTGGAAAATTTTGAAGTGTGGCCAAATTTCGAATGAAATGACGATATACAGCTCAATGTGTTTTGTTCTCCCATGGAAAGTTGGGTTCTTGGTCATTGCAATTGCAGTATTATTGTCACAGAAAATTTATGTTGCACTATCTTTGCAAAATTTATACCATAATAACGATTTGATCATAAAATATCTTTTTTATTTTCTAAAAATATTTCAATTTTTGAAATATTATTACTAAAATTATTTTAGCCTGTAAATTATAAATTTAGCAATTAAATCATAAATTCGGCACCGAAGTGCTGACATAGCAAGAATATATGTACATGTTTTATGCTAATGTGGTTTGCCACTTCCACGATTTGATACCGAATTCATAATTTTGCAATCAAAGTAATTTTATTATAACATTTCAAAAATTTAGGTATTTTTGTGAAGTGATTTTTTTTTTTCTGTAACCATGTTGTTATTAGGGGATAAATTTAATAATAATAAATGAAATTAATTCCCAAAATCTGCAAGTAATCTCCTTAGCCAAACTGCCTGACATGCTGATGAAGTCGCAGCAACATATTCTGCTTCTTAAGAGAATACAAAAAAAAAATAGCCAAAAATTGAAATATTGAGTTTGGCCCTAATCACTGAGACCATCTGCATTAGAAGAGGCTTATTAAAGTCTCTGATATGAGTTCATATCTACCATATAAGCGCCATATCATTAGAGACTAAAAGACCAATGATTGTTTCTTTTCGAATTCCTAGTAAAAACCTACATGCTATTAAAAATAAGTAAATGAATATTGATAAAGCCTAGATCGTCTTTATCTGGAGAGGGAGGAACCGACCGATAGGATGAGAATGACCCTACAGGAAAGAATGCCCGGTCAAACCAGGCGTAAGCACTCCGAAACTTAAGTTAGTAGCTTAGAGAGAGAAAGTACTTAGAGAGAGAATGCTGAGGATTCAATACCTGAGTCCATCGTTGGCTGGGCTACTTATAAGAGATGGTTGAGGGGCACTTGAGTGCCTAGCGAAGTGATTAATGGCAGCCAGAGCAGGTTTCCGACGAAGTGATAGGGAGCAGGTGGCTGATGTGGGTGCTGCCTTGTGTCAGACGATTGATGGGATTGGCTGTCACATCGTCCAATCGGCTAGGTGCACTACCTAGGAGCTCGTGCATGTTCACTCTTAGCTCTTGGGCCTTGGGCCTTGTCAATTCACTAAGCCGACTAGATGGGGTTTGGTGCAAATAATATTTGCTGAGTTATTCAAGTCTCTGATATGAGTTCATATCTGCCATATAAGCGCCGTATCATTAGAGACTAAAAGACCAATGATTGTTTCTTTTCGAATTTCTAGTAAAAACCTACATACTATTAAAAATAAGTAAATGAATATTAACTAATATTATATATAAATAATATATATTAATAGTAATTAACATTAATTGAATAAAATAAAGCACGCGTACTTAGCTTGAAAACTAACTAAATAAAATAAAGTAATCCACCTAATTCGTATTTAAAAACCTTTATATTTTTTTTAATAAACCAAAGTACAAACTAAATAAATAAAAAAAGTACAAACTAAATAAATAAAAAAAATAAACATCAAACGGCTATTTTTTTACCGCTAAAATTGAGTACAGAATCATGAATTACAACTGAATTATGTCTTTATGGGGTCAATTTCACTCATGGTCACTCAACTTATCACTTATCGAACAAAAGTAACGGATTGATGACATGGCATATGACACGTGGAAACGAATAGTAAATATATGACTTTTTTGCAAAAATGTTAGAAGTTCAGTAACATTTAAGTTGGAAAAAAAAGAAAACTGGTTACTTTTGCGCGATAAATGATAAGTTTAGTGACCGTGAGCGAAATTGATTTAGATGTAGCATTTATTGGAAATAGTGTTAAACGACATGTAGTTTCTGACATGGCATGCCATGTCATCAATCCGGCGATAGTTCTCACCGGATTCCGGTCAACATGACTTTTTTACAAAAATGTTAAAAGTTCAGTGACATTTAAGTAAGAAAAAAAAAAGTCGGTTACTTTTATGCGACAAGTGATAAGTTGAGTGACTGTTAGTGAAATCAACCCGTCTTTATATAATTAAAAGAAATGCCAAATGTCACAAATTTAATGGGTCTCTCTAACAAGAGACTTGTCTCTCAATAGAGAGATCCGTCTCTCAATTTTCAATCTCTCCACCAAAGAAAGACTCAGCAAAAGACGCCAACTTCTACCATAAGAGAGGAACAATCCCACTATGCATATGGTCTAATTGTAGGCAAATTATAAATAAATAAAATACTGACTTGGAGACCAAATTCCCATTCATCCGAATGACAATACCTTGTATTTCAACAAATACGTGTTTGAAATTGTGAAATTTAAATTTGATAGTTAATTGAACTCCTTCATGAATTGAAATCCCACGGTACTACACTATGGCCATGTTTGGTACGATGTGATGACAATCAAAATTTTTGGGTTGTCTTCTTAAATACGTTACTTGAAAATACAAGAAAATTCAGTGGGTTTCTAATAAGAGAGACTCTAAAAATTAAGTCAGTAAATTGACGAATGTATTTAGAGGAATTAAGAGTAAGAATTTAATTTTTTTCATATCTGGATTTCTACTTATTTATAGAGTCAAAGTAGTAAAGTTTGAATAGGAATGTATATCCCTTTAGGTAGTATTACCAATTAAGTAATATTACTAATCAGATAGGATTTTATCAATTCGTAATTTGTAGGATCAGATAAGACAAATCCCAAATAATTTATGTTATAATGGAATTGAAATGTTCTAAGCACTCTGAAAGTGTCCTAAATAGCGAAAACTCTTCAAGTAGCATTCGGATACCGAGCTGTATGAAGTAACCTGAGCTCTATGGAGAAACCGAGCCACTTGGAGGATGAATGTTCCGATGAGTTCGGTTCTAAGAACTCGATAGTTAAGTGTCTGGTTATCATTAGTCCACTCCCCCCCCCCCCCCCAGTATATGACATTTATGTCAGATGTTTTGGGCGGTAAACTGATATTCAAAAAGCTGACCTGAAGAAAGCTGAAGCTAAAGCCAATCTTAAGTGGGAGGAAGAGTCGGGCTGCTAGGACTGAACTAGAGCTAGCAATAGAAAGAGTGCCAATATTTAGGCGGCAATTCAAATTTAAAAAAGTAATTGCCATGCACGTGACGCATTAAAAGGATATGATGACGTGACAAGATAACGCCTCGTTCAACGCAATTTTTGGCAGCCAAATCAGGTACAACACTTCGATTTTCGTGCTGGGCGCCATAATGACTGATATAGACATTCTCCTTGAGTCACGTGTTTAGCAATCATTGGCTTAATCTTCTCATATTTATCTGTCTCCTTTCATTTCCAAGCTTGTGTTGCTTTTTTGCTTCTTTGCTTTTGCTTGCTTTCGTTTATTTTGAGCTCTCCATCTTTATCTGTCTACCAACATCAGATTTCTCCTCAAGGCATTCCTTGGTTTTGTGATCTCAAATTTCTTCTTCAAACCACTCTTGAAATCTCAAGTTTATGCCTCTTTTCTTCTTCTTTCATAATGAGTTCTTCTGATAGTTTTAGAAAGAGAGCTAGGATAGGCGAGGGGTTGATTGATGATAGTCCCCCAGAATCTCTTAGCACCAGCCAGCAAGAGCAAGGGGGAAGAAAGGACCTAGGAGACTTCCCTAAATAGAAAGTATTAGTTTGGCTATAAAGAGTAGCGAAATAATCGAGCTACATGACAACTTGGGCATACCCTACAGTTATATGATTCGTGCCCAAGAGCTAACATCCAAGCTAATGCTAAATTCTCCGGCAAGAAGACCATAGTGGTTTATGAAGTAGATTTTGAAGCCGGGATGAGCCTTCCTCCAAGCAGATTCGAGCTTGATTTTCTGAACCACTATGGCTTAACAATTGGGCAAGTTCATCCCAATACTTGGCAAACAATATCGGTGCTACACATATGGGCAGCCGACCACAATAGTGATCTAACCCTCCGGAAAATTGCTTCTTTATTGTAAAAAGCGATAATGAGTTCAGGTTCTGAACTTCCTGGGGTCGATTTGTCAATAAAAATGACTACCCCTTATACCTTTCTGAAAAGCAATAAGAGACACTTGCTTAGTGGAAGGAGCTAGCTCAAAATAAAGTACACATCAGAGAGTAGCTTTTGCTCGAAATAACTCAATAATTATCTCGCCGCAAAAAAAAAGGTAAATTCTTTGAACCTTTTTCTTCTTGCTTTTTTGCAGCTATGAAGAGAACTGCCCGACCTAGTATGGCCGAAATGATGAAGGCCAAGAGACAGAAAGCACAAGAGAGCCGGGCACCTGTAGGGACTGCACCCGGGGCAAGTTTAGTAGCAAGTAGTCCAAGCTCGCCTCTTACAACAACTCAGCTCCCATCGAGGTATTGGATGTTTCTCCCAACTGAACTCAAATCCTAGTTACAAGGACATCCGAGCATAGGGCTGCTCCCGAACACTTCTCTTTCGATAATCAGACAGAAGTGAAAGCATTGACTCGCAAGTCATAAGAGAAGAAAGATGCGAATGCCCCAGCAGAGGAAGTAGTAAAGTTCTGGGAGGAGCAAAGGAGCACCTGGTCCAAAGATAACCACAAATTTATGACTTTTATCCATTAGGTGTCCTGTGTCCGGAGAGAGGTAGCTCCACTGACAAGGATGAATGCCGAGTAGCTGAGCATTACTTTCAAGAGGCATCAAGTGGAGGTAAATTTCTAGCCTTACTACTTACCTTGTAAGACTTTTTTGAACTCTTATACTATTCACAGGGTCTATGCTGGTAGAGCTATCATTTCTTTTTCCACCAATGCATGCTCACTTCATTATTAATTAATTCTTATGTCATTCATGTCATGATCTCATAACTTACCATACATATTATTATTTCCATCATAAACATAATATATCATTATATTCCAATATATTCAATTAATTCCAAATACATTATAATATACTCAAATTCTATTAAATATTCATTCTATGACATATTTTCATTGAAATACCACAAAAATCATAATTTCAATTATTAACATAATATTTTATTATATTCTAAAATATTCATTTTTGTTCAATTAATTCCAAATAAATTAACATACCCTCATTTTACATTATATATTCATTTTATATCAAAATATTTAACGATTTTCCATTTTATACTAAAATAACACTAAAGTTACAATTCGACCTACACTTGTACTTTATATTCTATTTTTCTTTTTCACTCAATTATCATTCATTTGATTATAATATATTTAAATTAATATATATTTACACTTAATTTGCATTAAATCATTTATTTTTCTTAAGTTATCTTTAGAAATCCATTTGGCTCAATTAATCTTTCTCTTATTATTTTTATTTTTTTCATTCTTTCTTCTCTTATTTACTTATATTTCATTTCATTTAGCCTAAGAATACACTTTAATTACCTTTATATCATACATATATTCAATCTAATCTCATCAATCTATTTGGCCAACATTGTGTCTTTCCTCTAAATATTATTTTTCATTTCTCTAATTATTAATTTAGTTATATTACATATAATTAATTATGAATATACCATTAATTCACCTAAAATATCATGTATACCTTATACTCAAGGTATTCTATTCGGCCAACATAGTAGATTGAGTATACAATTTATTTTTCTCCACTTTAATCATTCCAAATCTTATATTTAGCTTCCATAAACATGTCTATTAAGTTTATTTCAATTAAACATGCACTCACACACCATATAAACATAAGTTAAAAACATACAAAATAAATGGAAAGGATGGGATATTGTATCCATTAACCTTAGATTCATTTTCTTCACTCCGTAATCTCTCTTTCCTTTGCCTTAAACCTCTTGAAGTACCTTCACCTTCTTTATTTCCTAAATATGGCCAAAATTTAAAATTGATCTGCGATAAAAACCATGCATTCTATCCACAATATAACTTCATAATTGCACTCTACATACCCTAATTTACCCATTAGGACCATTAATTAAATTTAAAACCTTCAATTTCTCTTACCTAACTTCAAACTCTAAACTTGAACCCCTTGGAAATTCCCAAATTCTTCACTCAATTAGAAATTAGAGGTTGCAATAGTGTTAGAGAGGGGCTGAATTTTATTAGGGAGGCTTGAATTGAGTAGAAAATTAGAGGAGAAAATGAAGAATTTTGAGAGAAAGTGAGGGAGTTAGGTTCGGGCAAGATGAGGGGCTGGAGAGGGCTGAAAAATTCTGGAGTTCTCTTCAGAATTCTGATTTTTCAGCCCTTTTATACCCTCAATTTTGGGCTGGGCTGGTCCAACCACTTTAATTCTAAGCCCACTTTGATTTAATAGCCCATTAATCAAACTAAAATAAATTCTCCTCCTTTCCAAACTCCAATCCACTCCATACTAGTTCCAAAATTCCCCAAATAATTAATTAAGTCTTCACAAAAATTTTTAGTCCAATCGGAATCCGTTTTCGGGACTGGCTCGCTCTAACCGGTCCGATACTGCAATTTTTAGTGTTACCGTAAAATTAATTTTTTCTTTACTAAAAATTTCTAAATATTATTCTAAGATCATCCATACTCTCAAAATAATTTTTGGAGATCATTTACTATTTTTAGAGGTTCAATCAAATTTTGGTCAAATCGGGGTTCTTAAATGCGGTCCAGGATTTTTCTTATTTTTAACTTTTAGAGGCCTATTTAAGCTCATTTTCACTCCAAATTTTACCACTGGACTCACCATAATTAATATTTTTCGATGGTCAAATAAAATATTTTTCACCCCCGGATAGCACTATTCACCCCGGTGTCACTATTCATGGCCCGAAAATTACTATTCACGGCCCGAAAATTACTATTCATGAAAGTAACTATTTTGGGTCTTTACAAACATACTTGTGTGCTAGCGACATGAGCTCGGTAAAGTTGTTCGGTGGCTTTTTGCTCAAACAATCACTGAAGTCTTAGCATTTGGTATTGCGGATTAGTGCGTTAATGGCCACTTCTAGATTCCAATTCTAAATGTCCATCGCTACAACATTGAATTGTTCCATGCAGACTCTCAGCAACTTGCCTTTTTCCTGTTGAACTAAGTTAAGGTCGGCCGAAACTTTTGTGAGGCGAATAGTTGTTACAAACTTAGCAATGAACCTATCATTGAACTGCTCAAAGTTGTAAATTGAACGCTCGGGTAGGTTACGAAACCATATCTGTGCGGATTCCGTGAGTGTCTGAGGGAAGATCTTGCATAGCGCTGCGTATTCGGTGGTATGCACTAACATGGTATGATGGAATTGATCCAGATGAGCTTGGGGGTCGGTACTGCCATTATACCTTGGCAATTTTGGTAACTGTATTTGAGGGAAGGGAGCAGCCAAAATATCTCTACATAGGGGTGACCTGAAACTGCCCTGATATTACAAAGTGTTACGATTTTGATACTTTTACAAACATTCTTCAAAGAGCCTCTTGAATTGCTCAGTTGTTCAGGTTAAGGTCGCTCCAGCGGTCATTGTACCTGGCAAGGCAAGTGGCGCAGTTTTGGGGACATGAGCAATAGGTGTTTGGGCTACGAGGGGTGCTTGAGGGATGGGCGTGGGGGCTACATATGGTTCTCGAGCGACCATAGTTGATAAGGCTATTAAGAGAGTCTGAGCGGTTTAAGGAGTCAAACAAGTGATTACTGGGATAGTGATAGTTTGAGGGGTTACTGGTGTTTGAGTTTGTGTTTGTGGGAAAAGTTATCGTACTGATAATGGTAAGATTCATTCTGGTCGAGGAAGGGTCTAGCCAAAAAGTTGGATTGAGACTGGCATAACTGATTAAGGTTAACCGGTGGGGCAGCAGCAATACATAAGTCGGGAAAGAGATCTATTGTTAAAGAAAAAATCTGAAAGTTCTACGCTCACCGCACCAAATGATGACAATTAGAATTTTCGGGCTGTCTTCTTGAATACGTCACCTAAAAATACAAGAAAATCTGGCAGGTTTCTGATAGGGGAGACTCCGAAGATCAATGTTGTGCATTTTTCTAATGATGCAACATACCGCAAGTATACGGTGTACCGCAATAGTACTTTAGATATCGATCCCACAGGGAACGTTTTTACACACTATTACTAATTGATTTTAATCTTGTTTACAATGATAATAAATTTGATGGTTGACTTTAAACTACTTTATTATACTAATTAACTAACCCTAATTTATGTTTATTAGAAGAAGATAAATGATTTATGAATGAAGAACTAAATATAATGAATTTGACCCATCCTTTTGGTTAACAATTATTCATCTTTCATGCAAGCCAAGTTGAACTAAAGTTCTAATTTACTCTCTCGACATAAATTAAAATGCCTAAAACATGCAACTAAAATTCTAACTCACAACTTTCATTAATGAACTAGAGGTTTCTAATTACATATTTTAAGAATAATCCCCAACCTATAGCAATTATTTCAATATACCGATTTCTCAAAATATATCTTAATAATGAAATTCTATTAGATGTCAATTAAAGCAAACTTTCGAATTACTTTAACTTCTAAAGATTAAACAAAAGATACTAATAGAAAATCTACAATGAAAGACTATTAAAGTAGATGGAAATAGAAAGAATAAAAACATGCAAATTCATTAAAATGATATTCATAGAAATATTGGAGAAGAATTAAAAATAAGAGAATAAGATAGAAGTTCTTCAACCCTTTTTCTCAAACTCTTGCAATAGATTTTCCTTCTCCTTAATCTTCTTCTTCAATACATAAAAACTAACTAAGAAAATAAAACTAAAGGAAATACAGAAAATTGATTAACTAAAATTTTATCTAATATTATTGTCTCCTATTGTATATTAAAATTACAGTTAAACTACATATTTATAGAAAATAATTGAAAGCTTGTGTCTCTTGAAATGACCCTTGAGAATGGTTGCAAACTTTGGGTGAAAGAAGGTGATTTTCCAAGTGACTTTTGGCCCAAAACCGTCCAACGGTCGCCTCTGTCGCGCTCGCAACGCTGTCGCGATCGCGACAGAACGCGCTTGCCCATTTCTTCCTTCTTTCCTCTCTTTGGTTTTCGCTTCCCTCTCTGGCCAGTCACGTCGCGTGACTTCCCATCACGGCGTGCTTCTTCGCGTGTGGCGTGACTGGCGCTCACGCCTTGCCTCCTCTCTTCTCCTTTCTCTTCTTTCTCTTCTCTCCTTTTCCCTGCCTCTCTGTGGCGTCACGTCGCGTGACCTTTGCTCACGCCGTGACCCTTCTTCTTTCTTCTTCTCTTTCCTTTCTCTTTCCTTTCTTTGCTGGCTTCTCTTCTTCAGTCACGTCACGTGACTCATAGTCACGGCGTGATCTGCTCCCCTTCTCGTGACTTCCCACTCTATATCTGATTTTCTCTTCAATTTGTACCTAAAAACAACAGTAAACAGCATAAAACACTCAACTGATAAAAATAAACATAAACTAATATATCACATCAAATTATACACACAATTACATAATGAATTACACAAACTCACACAAAATAAATACATAATTATACTTCATTTTAGCTCCTATCAATCAAGTCAATGAATTGACGAAAGTATTTAGAGGAATTAAGAATAAGAATTTAATTTTTTTCATACCTGGATTCTTGCTTATTTATAAAGTCAAAGTGGTAGAGTCTGAATAGGAGTGTATGTCCCTTTAGGTAGTATTCCCAATTAAGTAATATTCCTAATCATATAGGATTTTATTAATTCCTGATTTGTAGGAGCAGATAAGGAAAATCCCAAATAATTTCTGTGATAATGGAATTAGAATTTTCTAAGGACTCTGAAAGTGTCCTAGATAGCGAAAACTCTTCAAGTAACATTCGGATACTGAGCTGTATGAAATAACCCGTGCTATATGGAGGAACTGAGCCACTTGGAGGATGAATGTTCCGATGAGTTCGGTTCTAAGAACTCGATAGTTAAGTGTCCAGTTATCATGATGTAATCAATTGTAATGTAATAGATTAAAAAATGTAATACAATGGATTGCAATTATAATTATATTGCTATGTTTGGTTGCATTAGTAATATAATGTAAATACTAATATATTCTTATGTTTGGTTAGATTATATACATGTATTGTAATGTAATTATATTTATAATTATTAACTAATTTTTATATGATTATTTTATTTTTTTATAATTATTTTATATAATTATATATTTATTATATTATAAAAAATATCAAAGTCCGAACTTGATAAAGCATAATGTTTTAAAAATACAATCTCATATAATATGATAATTCTACCAACTTTGAGAGAATATGGTTTAATTTGAAAGAGATGAATATAATGCAAAATATCACTGATAGAATTTGGGTACGCCCATGACTCTAATTTGAATAAAGATCCAATTCAGATAGAATTAAGTAATTCAATCTGATTAAAATTACCAAATCTTATCTCAGAAAGAGTCTGAGTTAAACTAGAGTTAGGTTTTTAGCTTTTACGATCTCTATAAATAGATGGAAAATCTCAGAATTTGGTAAAGAGAAAACGTATACGCCGCAAGGCTGCTCATTCCCACTAACGCTTATTTTTGTCTTAATCTTTCAGGGGCTTTTAGATTGTGGAATAGCTGCTGTTATCCCGCACGTGGGTAAAAGTTAGGCCAGTGACCAAAAACAAATAGGATCCTTGTAGACGCTTCTGCAATGAGTTTCTGCGCTACAAAAGGTAGGTACCATTATTTAATGTTACCTCCAATTAAATTATATTTGTTATAATTTCCACATTCATCATTGGTATCAGAGCCGTTATTTTTGCATTTTGCCATGTGGCTAAATAGATCTAAAATTTTATATGTAAAATTATTACATTTGGGATGCAATGAACACAACAAAAATTTAATTTTTGTGTGAAAAATATATGCGTTTATATTTTGGATCAATTTTGTGTATGTGTACACCGAAACCCGAGGTACGAACATGAGTGTTCAAAACGGCTAACTAGAAGTCGGGATTTTTAATTTTTAACCTTATCATTAGATTCACAGACCCTAAAAAACCCCCATCGGCTGGAACCAGAGCGTCAGAATCCGTCGGGAAGGCGGCACGTGGACTACACGAGCCATCACACGCATGGCGCGTGCGCGTGGGCGGTGGCTCACATGCGCTGTGCCACGTGTCAGCAGTGATGCGTCATGCTGACACGTGGCCTAATGACTGATCGCCACGTGGACAGCAGAGGCCATGCCATGTTGCTTACGTGGAAAACCAGAGGGTGACACGTGTCTCAATCAGAGGGTGACACGTGGCCCAATAGACGTGAGCCACGTGGTAGACTGTGGTCATGCCACGTGGCTCCGACGTGTCACAGGTGGCACGCGAGCGCCACATGGCCCAATCAGCGGTTGACACATGGAGGACCGAGATCTACCACATATCGGTGCTGACATGTCACGTGTGACACATGGACCAATGAGACACTGCCACGTGGCGGTGACTGTGCAACGTGGGCACCAGGTGGACCAATAGCATTTAGACACATGGCATGACTGGATTTGGACACATGGCTCTATACGGTGTTGCCACATGGCAGATCCGAGGGAGGGCGTGTGTGGCGCGTGAGCATGTCTTCCTCCCCCTCGTCGGCGCGTGCGGCGTTCTCCGGCCACCAAATCAGCTCCAATTTTTTGCAAATTGATTTTTCAAATTATTTCAGATTTTTTGGTCAATTTTTCAAAATTTTTTAATAACCAGAAAATAAATTGTGTATTTTTTGATATTTAAATGTGTTTAATTTCAAAATAAAATATTAAAAATTGTAGAAAAAGTGTTTTCTTCATTCAATTATTTTTTAAAATATTTTAAAAAATTTTTGAGGTTCCGTCCTTATTTATTGATTGAAATGTATTTCAATTATGTATATTTATACATGAGTGTATAAATTTTTTCTGTAAATATATTACAGAAATGTTAAATAAGGACACCAGTTCTTCCTTAAATTACGCATAGATTGCTTTGAAAAATGCCAAAGTGCAATCAATAAACAAAATGAGAATGCAAAGGAAGATTTGAACTGACGATATTGATGCAATAGTGCATCATAAAATACATGTGTGAGAACAAATGTAAGAGTGCATTTGGATTGGTGGTCTGAGTATGGAAATAAAATTTTGGTCAGAGTTACCAGAAAGGAAAGTGTTGAGAAGCAACACTAAAACTCTGTGATGGTATTGAGAAATGGATGGAGCGTGCATTGTCCATAGCTTCATCAATTGACTTATGAGTCGCTTGATGAATTGATAAAATCGGTCAAAGATAAAATCCCCTCATAAGTTTGAGAACTTAATAATCCAATAATTCAGATTTATTGTGTATGAAATTTTAACCTGTAAGGTCGGATATTAGGACTTAGAGGGTAATTGGATACTATAAGTAACCTTTTCAAATTTGAGCCTAATAGAAAATTTTACTAGGTTATTATTTCAGGTGCATAATAAATTGCATGTGTTGCCTTATCTCCCTTAAATATGTGCAATATTATTCTATTTGAGATCAGAGGATCTTAATGAATGCTGCTTCCAAGTCAATTGTCACCCTTAGCAAAGATATGAAGCTAAATGGTGATAATTATGAAATCTGGAATACAAAAATCCAGTATGTGCTTGAAGAGCAAGAGGCTCTTAAATCTTTATGTTCGATTATGACTGAACCTGAGGATAGCACTATAGCTTAGCATAGGCGGGACCGAGATGCTAATGTTGCATCACATCACTAAGCAATTCCGCAAGTATTAAAATGCAATAGATCTGTGGATCGCTTTGCAGGAGAAGTTCAGAGATATGACTCTGAATAAGCTCCGATCATTGACGATTAAATTTGATACATATCAAAAAAAGTCTGATTATTTGATACAAAAACATTTAAGAGAGATGGAAAAGAATAAGTAAGCTTAGTGAACTTAGTCATAAGTTGACTGATAAGTAGTAGGTCCAAACTGTTATCAAATTCATACCCAAGAGGGTTGGTAGCATGTGAAGATGCAACTAACTCACATGAATAAGCACAAAGACATTTGAGGATGTCGCTTGTCATCTGAAGCTTAAAAGGGACCGTCTGGCAAAAGGTCAATGTCATAGTGCATATGACACAGTCCCGTTCTGGTAGAATGAGTTCTAACTAGAACAACAAAAGAAGCTTCAAAAGTAGGGATAAGGAAAAGGCTCGAGAGCCTGAAAACTAAAAGGAATAGAATCACAAAAGGTCCTAAGGGAAAAATGAGGTAAACAATTCAAGAGTGAAATGTTTCAATTGCCTAAAAGAATACTATGCAAAGAGACTGCATTGTCCCTATAAAGATACACTATTTTCACTCAAGAGTGAGTAAAATTTATATATCTAGTTCTGAATTTCATCATTTGTGGGTGATAGATTTAGAACAATGGACTATGTAACAAGGGATAGAGATACCTTTGTTATGAAATTTAGGTTCTGTTCTTCCTTTATTGAAATTTGTTTTCAATTTATATTTTAAGGATGACAGTATATGCTTATGCTTGAATGATTTCTATTATGGTTCTGGTTATGGATGTGGACCATGACTATTTTTCTTTAATTTATTATTTTTCACATTATTATGAGAATAATGTGAAATTATAGCGTGCTACAATAAACCATATTAGACAAAATCGAATGAGTCGGTTAGTCAAAAAAGGTTTAGTAGGCGATTTAAATAAGGTTGAATTACCTAAATGAAAGTATTGCCTAAAAGGAAAAACTAGTTAGAAAATCATTCGAATAAGGAACTAAAGCCAAATTTCCATTGCAGTTAGTCCATTCTGACGAATGTGGTCAAATGAATGTGAGGGTAAGGCATGGGGCCTACAATTTCATCACATTTATATATGACTGTACTAGGTATGGTCATGTCTATTTGATTTCTCACAATTCAGAAGCATTGTATTTTTCAAGACTTTTATGAGTTTAGTTGAGAATCAATTAGACAAAAGGATCAAAGCTTTAAGAACTGACAGAGGTCGGTAATATGTTACAGATAAATTTAAAACTTCATGTGATAAAAAAAATAATTAAACATCAGTTGTTCATTCTTAGAAATCCATAACAAAATGGTGTTGAGGAAAGGAGAAATAAAACTCTCCTATATATGGTTAGATCTATGATGGCAGAGGCAAATTTGCCTATCTCCTATTGGGGAGATGCTTTATTGACTGCCACATATGTTCTAAACTGTATGCCCTCTAAATCTGTCATTACCACAACTTATGAGTTGTGAACTGGTCAACAAGCTGACCTAAGCCATTTACAACTTTTGGGTTGTACTGCTTGCATCCATGATACCTTGATTTGATAAATTTGAGACCAAGAGGTAAAAAGAGTATTTATGTGAGTTATTCTGAAGTATTAAGAGGATACATTTTCATGGGTAAGTAAGAAAATGGTACTGTGACAGAATTCAGATCACGAGTCGTCATATTATTAGAGAATAAATTTCCTAAGTTGGGCGAAGTGAATTGAGATTTCACTTTCAAATAATCTCAGGAAGAGAATATCAGGATCACTCCATCCGAGTGGGAGGGGTTTAGAGGAAGAAGGTTAAGACCCTCATCCTCCAAACGATCCGGATGTTCGAGACCCTGATTCATGTGGGAGTATTCTTGATTCCAGTGGGAGTAAAGAATATGGTATTCCTGACTCTAGTAGGAGTATGAAACATGGTCCCAGTAGGAGCATTATGAGTCACGATACATATATGAGACATGTTTATGAAGATTCAAAACTGAAAAAATCTAAAAGGATAAGTGTTCCATGCCGACGATTTAAAATTAAAGGCTTGAATGAAGCCCTTTTGGTTATCCCATAAGACAAAGAAAGAGCATAAAAAAATGGATTAAAGCAATGGAAGAAGAAATGGCATCCATGAGATCAAATTATGTTTAAGAACTAATTGATCTACTGGATGGACATAAATTGAGAATAAATGTATTCTCAAAGTAAAACGAAAGGCCAAAAGAAGTATCGAAAGATATAAGACTCGGCTAGTCGCTAAGGGATTCATACAATAGGAAGAGATTGACAATGAGAAGACTTTCTCATTTATTGTAAGATTTACGTATATAAGGTTAATTCTGGCCATAGTGACGAGTTCAAACCTAGAGTTTCATGAAATAGATGGAAAGACTTCTTTTCTCAATGGAGAATTGGATGGAACAATGTATATGTTTCATTGAAAAAGGCAGCAAACATAAGGTTTGCTGATTGATGAGTTCAATCTGTGGCCTAAAATAGTCTTCAACACAATGGTCCTTGAAACTTCATCATACAGTCATGTCGAATGTGTTCAACATGATTGATGAAGATCATCGTGTTTATAGTAAAATCTCTGAAAATGAATTTATCATTTTGGCATTATATGTAGACGACATACTTAAAGCTGAAAATGATAAATGATACGTAAATGAAATCAAAGATTGGTTGTCGTCCAACTTTGAGACAAAGGATATGAGTCATGCATATTACATTCTTGAAGTTAAGATTTCAAGAGATCATTTGAGAAGATTGTTGTCTATTTTTTGAGAGAAATATATCAACAAAGACATTGAGCGATTTAATATGCAAAATTACAAACTCATAGATTACCCCATTGCCAAGAATTAGTTTCTTAGCAAATATATGTGTCCTAATAAGCCAAAAGAAATGAACGTATGAGGAAAGTTCGATATGCCAATATCGTGGGTAGTCTTATATATGCAGTGTTGTATACAAGATATGATATATTCTATACAGTGGGCATGGTAAATAGATATCAATATAACCCGGGCAAAGTACATTGGAAGCAATTGAAAGGATACTTATATACCTTAAAGGTACTGCAGAATATTCTCTCTATTATCAAGAAAATGAACTGCATTGAGAGAATACAGAAACGTTAATTGGGAAGGAGATGTGGATGAGAGAAAATTCACTTCAGGTTTCATATTCTTATTTGGCAAGAGTGCCATCTCATGGAGTAACAAGAATTAAATCTGTGTAGCCCTATCAATAGTCAAAGTTGAATTTGTCACTTCCTCAATTGCAGTAAAGGAGACAATTTGGCTTAAATGGTTTGTGAGCCATTTAAGAGTACCTGTCTCAAAGGTATCAGTGACAGTCAGTCATTAATAGCTTATAGTAGAGTTAAGCATATCGATATTAAGTATTAATATATGAGAAATATTATTGCACGAGGAAAACTGAACTTATAGTACGTTTCTACGCATGCAGATTCGTTGAGTAAACCTATAATGAGAGATGTGTTTTGAAAAACACATTAGATCTCGAGATTTGCATAGAATTTAATTGCTACTGTTACATTTTATATAATCCCTTAACGTTATTATTTGTGAATAACAACTAAAGTTTATTGTCGGCAATACATGAGTGCGAATGTTTATGTGTAAACATTTACTGTTATTGATATGAGATTAAGCATATCGGACAGATAAGTAGCCCACTCACAAGCGTGTTTACCTTAGTTTTGTCAATGAGTTGGCAAAAACTAAGATGAGGCAATTTTTTAAACATATGAGAATGCTCAAGAGCCTGTTCAAAATAAAAGTGCCGCCTTGCAAAAATTATAAGATGAGTCTTATTAAGGTGCGAGATAAAGACATGCATAAAGTTGTATGCTTTGGATTGAGATCCAAAATAAGGATTGTATGGAATCCGATAGTCAGTTATATGTAACTACCATGTTCTGTCTAAAAAGCCAGAAGCAGTCCTTAAGTAAGTGGACTAAAGTTAGGTGCTTCTGTTCATCGCAATCTTACGCTTCTGTATGGTGTTTAATATACACATTATCGAAATGTGAGACATGCGCTCCTTTAAGGGAAGAAAAGAACACCATAACACATGTTTTATACCGTATGTGCTTATGTGACCACAGGGATGAGTCTGAGTTAAACTAGAGTTAGGTCTCTAGTTTTTAGAATCTCTATAAATAGATGGGAGATCTCAGAATTTGGTAAAAAGAAAACGTATATGCCGCAAGGCTGCTCGTTCCCACTCACGCTTGTTTTTGTCTTAATCTTTCAGGGGCGTTTAGCTTGTGGAATAGCTGTTGTTATCCTGCATATGGGTAAAAGTCAGGCCAGTGACAAAAAACAAATGAGATCCTTATAGACGCTTCCGTAATGAGTTTCTGCGCTACAAGAAATAGGTACCATTATTTAATGTTACCTCCAATTAAATTATATTTGTTATAATTTCCACATCCATCAATCACAAAGTATTATAAATTAGGGAATACATTTATTGATGTATTGAAAATTATATGTATATTTATGATTACAATACATTGTAAAAAATTGAATTAACAAATAAAATAATCAATAAATTAATCATTACATTACAATTTTCTATACCTAACATGACCTAATAACTTTAAAAAGTTTTTGACAAAATGAAATTGTAGATGCACTACAAGAAAATTTAGAAATAGTAACCAAAAAATAGCAACGAATTTAATTCCGTTATTTTCCGTTGCTATTTAGCAACGAAATTTAAATTTCGTTGCTAAAATTGGTTAAGTTTTGTATGTTTAACGACGGAAAAATATTTGGTGATTTTCGGTCGCTAAAAGTAGAGGGAACTTTTAGCGCCAATATTTAGCAACGGAAAATGGTTTCCTTTGCTAAATATGGTGCCAACGAAGGTCGTGATAATTTTAGAACGAAAAATAGCAACGGAATATGAATTCGGTTGCTAATTTAGCAACGGAATTTTAATTCCGTTGCTAAATTCTTAAAAAATAGCAACCGAATATTTTTTGGTAGCAAATATAGAAAGTCTTAAATATTTGCTTTAAAAAATAGCAACTGAATTAAATTCGGTTGCTAATTTAGCAACGGAATTTTAATTCCGTTGCTAAATTCTTAAAGAATAGCAAAATAGCAACTGAATTTAATTCGGTTGCTAATTTAGCAACGTAATTTGTATTCCGTTGCTAAATTCTTAGAGAATAACAAAAACAACAACCGAATTAAATTCGGTTGCTAATTTCGCAACGGAATTTGAATTCCGTTGCTAAATTTTTAAAGAGTAGCAAAATAACAACCGAATTAAATTCGGTTGCTAATTTAGCAACGGAATTTTAATTCCGTTGCTAAATTCTTAGAGAATAGCAAAAATAGCAACCGAATTTAGAGAATAGCAAAATAGCAACCGAATTTAATTCGGTTGCTAATTTAGCAACGGAATATGAATTCCGTTGCTAAATTCTTAAAGAATAGCAAAATAACAACCAAATTTAATTCGGTTGCTAATTTAGCAACGATTTTTGTATTCCGTTGCTAAATTCTTAAAGAATAGCAACCGAATATTTTTCGGTTGCAAATATAGCAATTCTTTTTATTTGTTTTAAAAAATAGCAACCGGATTTAATCGGTTGCTAATTTAGCAACGGAATTTGAATTCCGTTGCTAAATTCTTAGAGAATAGCAAAATAGCAACCGAATTTAATTCGGTTGCTAATTTAGCAACGGAATGCAATTCGGTTGCTAAATTCTTAGTCTTAAATATAACCATTGCCCGCATTGACCTATTTGGAACACTCTCTCTTTGTCTCTCTCTATCTCTCTATCGCATACTGTGTCTCCGCCGCGCGCCATCTCTGCCACATCATCCGTCCGTCGCGAGCCCTCTCTGCCGCCATCCTCCCTCTGTCGCTCGCCGCCTCTGTCGCAGTCGTTTTCTCTCTGTCGCTCGCCAGATCGTTTGCCACCGGATCGCCGGAAGTCACACAGGCTTTGATCGGTCTTCTCTTTCGGTCTTATTTTTTTTTCCCATTTAATTTTTCTTTTTTATTTCATGTCTGGTTTTTATTTGTTCTACTTTGAATTTTTAGTTAGCTTTTAGGGTTTTATAAATTTTGATCCACTTTTGTGATAACAGGTCAAGAAAAGATAATCCATTTGACATTTAATTGCAGATTTGGAATTTTTATTTGTTGGGAATTTGCTTTTATTCCGGGCACTACTTGCTAGCACAAGGGAAAGCCTTTGCGGCTCCCAATCTTTCGATACTCAGCCAAATTTCAGTTGAAGCAAGAATAGTTTTGGAGCTTGTGTCGATTTATCTAGGTATTTATCAAATTTTAGCTTGGCCATTTTCTGATCAATTGCAACTAGTGTCTTTATCTATTTGCGTTTTGTTTCAATGTCAGATGTGAATTTTCAATTAATTATCTTGATTTTTTCTCTTTTTGGTCATCTATTTTTTGTATTCAGTTGTCATTTTTAAAGGATATGATGGCTAATTTGCTTATTTAATGAAGTAGATTATAGTTTGTTTAAGGCAGTCAACGACTGGCTTTATATTTTAGGCATATGATCTGATTCCAATGCTTTTAGTTTCTTTGATTTACCTGTTGGATTTGTACTGGTTACTTCAAATGTTTTTCCTTATTTTCACAAGTGGACATGTCCTGATTAAATACAAGTTACTCTTAGGCCGCATTATTTTGGCTCTATCGTCATCAGGAACTTTGATAGTCCAATATCCAGATTCAGCCATCTTTTGTTTAAGAGAGAAGAACAAAAATGAAAATTCATTTCTTAAATAATTAAGCAAATTTCTTGATCACTGACTTCTTGACTTGAATAGTTTTCCCATTGTTGGCCCTTTTATTTACGTTGCTCATTCTTTTAATGTAAATAAAAGAGACAGTGGCAATGAAAATGAATGTGAAGAAAAAGAAAAAACTAATGGGAATTGTAAAAGTATCATTAATCTTTTTATATATATATATATATTCAGTTGCAGTAAATTATGATTTTGATTTTGAGCTCCTTTTTGTTTGAATATATATATATATATATATATACACACACATATTCAGTTGCAGTAAATTATGGATAGAAATTTGCTGTAAAGCATTTATATCTTAGATGAATTAAAAGTTCTATAATGGGTAAGTACCTATTTTTAAAATTTGATATTTGTAATTTTAGGGAATAATAGAAAAAATAAAATAAATATTAGGACGAGTACTATTAGAAAATTTTAGGATCTAGGGACCTAATTTAGAGATCGTGAAAATATATAGAAATCATCTATTGAGTTGTTTAATGCTTGTACTGTAATTTTTCTTATCTTCCAAATAATGTTCATATATGAACTAGTGCTTCTGTAAATACTTGTTCTGTTTTCATGTTTTGTTATTTTTTTCTTGCTTGATCAATAATCTGAAAGTCAGATTCGGGTTTCAATGTTGTATTAGGATGCTTTTTTTTATCAGTAGTTCCTATTTGTCAGCTGTTCTTTTACTCATTATTAAAATTTATTTTAAGTATAGTATATTATTGATTTGATTTATGAATCATTATTAAAATTTATTCTAATTGTAGTATATTATTGATTTGATTTATGAATGAACGCACAGGTTTAGTTTGTCTAAAAAATTTTTCATTCATACCTGCATGTAGTAAGCGGTGTGAGTTTTCTCAAAAAGTCGTTCAGTTAGAGACCGCACTCGCTATGTTGATGGATACTGTAACGCAGTTAAAGAATCGGTTTGAAAATTTGGAAACACATCGTGTTCAGCAGCCAGATCGGTCTCCTTCACCTCCACCTATATAGCATTTGTAATATGTTGTTATTTGTACTGAATTTATATTGTATTTGTAACAGTTTCACCAGTTTCTACTTTATAGTGATATTTGTATTGAATTTACTTTTGTGATGGTTTTCCCGGATTTTTATTTTATAATATTATAATATATTTTTAGGATTTTAATTATTGTGTATTACAATTTTTATATGAAATTATATTATCGATAAGCATATGTTATCAGTATATACAGGATTTGAATTATATTAATTAAAAAAAATAATTTTTCACTGTTGCAAATAGCAACGGAAACAGTTTTCCATTGCTAAAAATAGCAATAGAATAATTATTCCGTTGCTATTGTTAACAACGGAAACAAGATTTCGTTGCTAATTGAATACAAATTAGTTAAAGAAAATAATTATTTTACTGTTGAAAATAGTAACGGAAATGTTGTTTCGTTGCTAGAATCATATTTCCGTTGCTAGTTGAATTATATTTATTTAAATAAAATACTTATTCTACAACGGAAAATAGCAACGGAAAGGTGATTCAGTTGCTAAAAATAGCAACGGAATTGAAATTCCGTTGCTAAAAATAGCAACGGAATTTTCATTCCGTTGCTTCCGTTGCTATTTTTAGCAATTTTCATTCCGTTGCTATTTTTAGCAGCGGTCAAATCTGCAACCGAAATTTCCCTTGCTAATTTTGTTTAGCAACGGAAAAATGACAATTTCGGTCTATTTTCCGTTGGTATTTCCTATTTTTCTTGTAGTGATGCCATTTTTTTTAAAAAAAAACAAAAGAAAAAACAAACACTCATATGTGTCTAAAGAGATCAACGGCTTTTAGTTGACTAATAGAATTATGGAATTTTTAACAAAATAAATTCACATGGTATCATTTTGAATCAAGAAAAAAAAAAATTCTCATTTGACAAAACATGAATATATATATATATATATGCGTTCTCTTTACAGCTCACTTACTCACTGCAACTTTCAAAAATCCCATATTTGCTATTGGGGACTCATAAGAATACATCCCTTCTACTTGAGAAGGCATAATTCTCTTTTAGAATTTAAAACACTTTTCAAAACTCTCAGCTTAGTATCCAGGGAGCTTATGTATTGAGCATATACCTTCTAATTTTGAGTTAAATGACCATATTTCTTAATTTTTTCAAAACAATCTTGTAATTTTATGTTTTAAAAAACTTATAAGTTATGGATCTCATTTGTTGAGCATGTTATTTTTAATAAATTTATTTCGTTTATATAATTTGCTATTTTCTATTTTTATGTTTACATAATAAGTATGCCATGCACTTACAATAAAAGCTGATTGGGTGCATTTATATTAATTTTCTTTTACATGTTCAAATTTTTAACCTTTATATATATATATCTATATATATATATATAGAAAGAAAGAAAAGTAAACTTCAATCAAGTAAACTTTAGTCTAATAGGATACTTTTCAAGAGACCATAATTAATTTTTTAAAAACAAATACTTACACAAGATATGTTATGTGAATGAAGATAATACATTAAATGAAGCGACATCATTGTGAATAATTCAAGCACTATATCACTTTCATAATTATTACGCAAAATATAATTTTATCATAACAAATAGGAGAGGTTTTGTTGTGACAAATATTGGATTTTATAAACAATTACACACAAAGTAATAAGTAAAATAGAGGAAATTATCAGTTAAAAATTTGACAATTTTTCAACTGACAAAATTCAATTTCCACCATTACCATACCCTATAAGAAAATAACCTCCCTTACTACTTATGTAGCCATTAGGGTCAATTTCACTCATTATCACTCACCTTATAACTTATCGTACAAAAATAACCGACTTTTTTTTTTTCTGACTTAAATGTCATTGAACTTCTAACATTTTTACAAAAAAGTCATGTATACCGTAATCCGGCGAGAACTCTTACCGGATTGATGACATGACATATGACACGTGGCGACAAATAGTAAATACATGACTTTTTGGCAAAAATATTAGAAGTTCAGTAACATTTAAGTTGGAAAAAAAAAGTTGGTTACTTTTGCACGATAAATGATAAGTTTAGTGAACTTGAGTGAAATTGATTTAGACGTAGCATTTGTTGGAAATATTGTTAAACGACACGTAATTTCTGACATGTCATGCCATGTCATCAATCCGGCGAGAGTTCTCGCCGGATTCCGATCAAAATGACTTTTTTGCAAAAATGTTAAAAGTTCAGTGACATTTAAGTCAGAAAAAAAAAGTCTGTTACTTTTGCGCAATAAGTGATAAGTTGAGTGACTATAGGTGAAATCAATACGTAGCCATTACTCAGCCTCTTTGGAAGAATATGCAAACTACAGCTTACAAGGTCGCCTTAAACTTGATGGAATTACCAAAAAGAGTAAAAACATAACTTGTTAGAGATCTCCTTTGTTTTTTCTGCTACTGGAGAATTTGAATCCCTCGAATGACCTAAAATATGAATTTATAGAGAATAAAATTTGATGTTTGCTCATAGAGGGACACATAACCATGCGGCTTACCAAGGCTTTAAAATGTGTCGTTTTCACTTAAAAATGCATTGGCCGGTGTAGACATTCAAGGTCGAGACTCCTTAGTCCAGAAGAATATCTGATGATGAAAGCTATAATAAATGAGAACGAGAATCTGAATAGAAATGAGGACACTTGAGGGTAAGAGGATTTTATAAGTTATTTTTTAGAAAAACTAAGTTTTCAAAAAAATAATTTATAAATATAAAAAATAAATAAATTAAAAAAGGTAAAAAAATAATTAAATTAAAAAAATATCAATTAATTAAAGTGAAAAGAAGTAAAATTTTACAATTAATTATAGTGCGGATTTATGTAAGTGATAAAAATCAATAATGCTCGAAAATAAAACTCTGAATTCATATCTTTTAAAAGGACGAGCTTCATTTTCAAAATAGGGTTTTGAAAAGGAGAAAGGGAGATATTCATGTTAAATGTGTTTTATTTAATGTATTTTGTTTGATTAAAGTGTTAGATTTTGTTAAATGCCTTGAATTTTTTGTTTTGTCAATTAATTCTGCACTTAAATGGCTGACTTTCATCAAAATTCAAAAGCCACCAAAATTGTTGTTGAATTTGGTGGCACAATTCACATCTCACTTTGCCTATAAAAAGGCTTCCCCTTGCCATTTGTAGATGAAATCAGAAATTTGAGAGTTTTGTTAAGAGAGTTGTTTTGTATTATTATAGTTAATGCTATAATTAATTGAGAGAGCTTTTGTGAGCGGGTATAATTTGGTTTTTGGGTTGAGTGTTACTTCACTTATAATATTGTTTATCTCATAGTGAATTTATTGCTCTCCTTTTCACGTGAACGTAGACACATTGTCGAATAACGTAAATTTTGTGTGTTTTATTTTTCTTATACTTTGGCTATTTTTTCATTGTTGCCATTAAAATCACTGTCTAAATAGCCACTCGATCCTAACAAATTGGTAACAGAGCCGAGTTTCTATATGAGTATGTTCTGTGGTTGCAGTATAAACTGACCTTTCACATTAGAAAATATTTTTCATTGGACACTGTTCACGTATATAGTTACTATTCACGTGTACGGTTACTATTCACGTGGAATTGTAGTAGATATTTTTTTATCAAAAGAAGTTCGTGATAGAAGCAATGGCAACTACAAGATTTGATATTGAGAAATTTGATCGTAACATAAATTTTTCTTTGTGAAATATTAAGATGTGTGCCATCTTAATTCAGGATGGGCTTGAGAAAGCTTTATTGGGGAAGAATAGAATGCCAGAGTCAATGACTGAAGAAAAGAAGGATGACATTATCAACAAGGCAGTTTTCACGATCCAGCTCTATTTGTCTAATGAAGTTCTTCAGGAGGTCATTATCAGGATACAACAGCTGGCTTATGGGCGAAGTTGGAGTCCTTGTACATATCCAAAACCCTGACCGATAAGCTATACCACATGACGCGGTTCTACACATTTCAAATGCAGGAAGGTACTTCTTTTAAAACTTATCTTGAAGAATATACATCAATTTTAGTAAGTCTAGAAAATGTTGGTGCTAAAGTTGATAATGAAAATGCTTCTTTGAAATTATTGTGTTCACTACCATCGTCATATAAAAGTTTTAGGGACACAATGCTTTATGGAAAAGATAGTGTGTCTTTGGTGGAGGTTAAGACATCTTTACTCTCTAAAATTACAATTGATAAAAGAATTGTCGGTACTAAAGAGGATAATGTAGCAGAAGGCCTTGTTGCTAGAGGAAGGTTTAAAAATAAGAGTTCTAGCAGTAGCAGGTCTAGGTCAAAATCTAGACATAAGAACTTGATATGCAACTATTGTCATAAAAAGGGGCACATTAAAGCAGACTGTTATAAGTTGAAAAACAAACAATCTAATGAAGAAAGAAGGGGAAAATCCGCCAAAGCTAGTATTGCTGAAAATGAGTCCACATCTGATATTCTTTTAGTCACTAACAATGAAAGGTGCAGATTCAAGGATGACTGGATTATGGATTCAGGTTGCTCTTATCACATATGTCCCAATAGGGACTAGTTCTCCACATATGAATCTTTTGTAGGTGGAGTTATTTTGATGGGCAATGATGCAGCTTGCAAAGTTATTAGCAAGGGCACAATCCGAACCAAGATGCATGATGGCGTGGTATGAACTTTGACAGATGTTCATCATGTTCTTGATTTGAAGAAGAATCTTATCTCTCTGAGCACTCTTGATGCTGGTGGGTGCAAATACTCAGGTGAAGGTGGAGTTATGAAAATTAGCAAAGGTGCTCTGGTGGTGATGAAGGCTCAACAGGTTGGAAGTCTTTATATTCTGCAAGGAACCACAGTTACAGGAGCTGCTGCTGCAATTACTACTAAAATGTCTAAAACCGACATCACCAAACTGTGGCATATGAGGTTAGGCCATATGAGTAAGAAAGGCTTGACCCTGTTAAGCAATAAGAGTCTTTTGTGTGGAAAAAATACTGGCAAGCTTGATTTTTTCGAGCACTGTGTTTTCGAAAAGCAAAGACTTGTCAGTTTTAGCATAGGTACCCACACAACCAAAGGTACTTTGGATTACATCCATTCTGATCTCTGGGGGCCATCACAAGTTTCTTTCAAAAGGTGGTGCCAGATACATGCTTGTCTTCATCGATGACTTCTCGAGGAAGGTTTGGGTTTACTTTCTTAAACACAAGGATCAGGTGTTTTCCACATTCAAGCAATGGAAAACCATGATAGAGAAGCAGACAGGAAGGCAAATAAAGAGGCTAAGAATAGATAATAGCTTGGAGTTTTGTGCTAGTGAGTTCAATGACTTTTGCAAAAATGAAGGCATTGTGAGGCATCACACTGTTCTAATGACACCCCAACAAAATAGAGTTGCTGAATGCATAAACAGAACCCTTATTGAGAGAGCAAGGTGTATGCTTTCAAATACTGAATTACCAAAGAGTTTTTGGGCAGAAGCTGTCTCATCGGCTTGCTATTTAGTCAATCGTTCTCCATCAGTTCCAATTGGTTTCAAGACTCCAGAGGAAGTTTGGTCTGGTAAACCTGCAAGTTATTCAAATTTGAGAATTTTTGGCTGTCCAGCATACATGTACATCAATGATGGCAAATTAGCACCAAGGGCGAAGAAGTGCATTTTTCTAGGATATCTATCAGGGGTGAAAAGATATAAACTTTGGTGTCCCAAATCATCCAAAGTTATAATCAGCAGAGATGTCACATTTGATGAAAGTTCCATGCTTCACTCAAAAAATTAAGTATTGGTACCTTGCAGTTCTGATAAGCAGGTGGAAACCAGTCAAAGACAGGAGATGGATGTTAAAGACTATCCTGCTCAGCAAGATTCTACTTCAAAGTTAGATTCACAACCATCCAGTTCTCAGTAAGGTGATTCAGAGCCTAACTCAGTTGAACAGGAGCAACCACATTTTATTGCCAAAAATAGAGAAATGAGAGAAATAAAGAAGCCAATAAAAGATAACGATTATACACATTTGGTGGCTTATGCTTTGTCAGCAGCTAAGGAGATCAATAATGTTGGAGAGCTATCCATATATTCAAAAGCCATTTCAGGAGCCAACTCAGATAGATGGTTGATAGCTATGTAAGAAGAAATGGAGTCCTTTCATAAGAATGGTACTTGGGAGCTCGTTCGACTACCAAAGGGAAAAAAGATTATCGACTGCAAATGGATCTTTAAGAAAAAGGAAGGCACCCCAAGCGTTGAAGAAACAAGATACAAAGCTCGCTTAATTGCAAAGGGGTTCAAACAAGTACAAGGTGTGGATTTCAATGATGTCTTCTCACCAGTTGTGAAAGATTGTTCCATTCACATGTTGCTTGTTATGGTGGCTAAGTATGACTTAGAATTGGAGCAGTTAGATGTAAAAATTGCTTTTCTACATGGTCACCTTGAGGAGCAAATCTACATGCAACAACCATAAGGTTTCAAGGTTGAAGGTAAGGAGGACCATGTTTGTTTACTGAAGAAATCTCTGTACGGCCTTAAGCAGTCACCCAAGCAGTGGTATAAGAGGTTTGACTCCTTTATGACTAGTAATAATTTTTCAAGGAGTAATTATGACAATTGTGTTTAATTCAGAAGGTTAGTTGATGGATCATTCATATATTTATTGTTATATATTGATGATATGTTGATTGCTGTAAAAAATACTTCTAAAGTTAAGAAGCTAAAAGTCTTGTTAAGTAAAGAGTTTGAGATGAAAGATCTTGGAGCAGCAAAGAAAATTCTCGGGATGGAGATTCAGAGGAATAGGAAAGTAGGGAAGTTGTTCCTCACTCAAAAGAAATTTGTTGAGAAAGTTCTAGAGCGTTTTGGCATAAAAAATGCAAAGCCTGTGAGTACGCCATTAGCTGCTCATTTCAAGCTTTCAGCTGCACTATCACCACAAACAGATGAAGAGCAGAGATACATGAATTATGTTCCATACTCCAGTGCAGTAGGCAGTCTCATGTATGCCATGGTATGTACTCGACCTAATATTTCTCATGCAATTAGTGTTGTGAGCAGATTCATGGCAAATCCTAGTAAAATTCACTAGCAAACAGTAAAATGGATTTTGAGATACTTAAAAGGCTCAGTTGACACTTGTTTGGAGTTCAGTAGTGGTGACAGTAGTTTGGTTGGTTATGTCGACTCAGACTATGCAGGAGATCTCGATAAAAGGAGATATTTGACAGGCTACGTATTTACTTTTGGAAATAGTACTGTTAGTTGGAAATCTAGGTTGCAAACTACAGTTGCATTGTCTACAAAATAAGCTGAATACATGGCAGTGACTGAAGCTATCAAAGAGACTATTTGGTTAAGGGGCTAAAAAATTGAACTCAATTCAGACCATCAGGTGACAGTTGTCTTCTGCGATAGTCAAAGTGCAATGCATCTGACCAAAGACCAGATGTTTCATGGACAGACAAAGCACATTGACATCAGGTACCATTTTGTTCATGATATTATCACACAAGGAAATGTTATGGTTAAAAAGATTGGTACTGCAGACAACTAGCTGACATGTTAACGAAGTCTCTTCCTACTACCAAGTTCAAGCATTGCTTAGATTTGGTCGGCATATGTACGTAGCATTTAAACTTATTTGGAGAAAGTGGAGTTAAGTTTACTATTGATAAAATTCAAGTTAAGGTGGAGATTTGTCAAATGCCTTGAATTTTTGGTTTAACTTTTTTTTTTGTCAATTAATGCTCCACCTAAATTGCCGACCTTCATAAATTCAAAAGCCACCAAAATTATTGTTGAATTTGGTGGCAAAAGTCACATCTCACTTTGCCATAAAAAGGCTTCCCCTTGCCATTTGTAGATGAAATCAAAAATTTGAGAGTTTTGTTAAGAGAGTTGTGTTGTATTATTATAGTTAATGCTCTAATTAATTGAGAGAGTATTTTGTGAGCGGGTGTAATTGGGTTTTTGGGTTGAGTGTTACTCTACTTGTAATATTATTTATCCCATAGTGAATTTATTGCTCCCATTCTCCCGTGACGTAGACACATTATCGAACCACGTAAATTTTGTGTATTTTATTTTTCTTATATTTTGGCTATTTCTTCATTGTTGCCATTAAAATCACTGTCTAAATAGTCCCTCGATCCTAACAGATTTATTCATTTGTTTTATATCTCTCTTTTATTTTTATTTTTGTGTTTTATGTATTTCTATAAGTTTATCTGTTAATATAAAAAAAGAACCAATTTTTTTTAATAAAAATAAAATTTTGTCGTTTGAAATAAAAATAAATATATTCTTTTTCGTCATTGTTTGATGCATTTAAGGATTTGTTTTGAAATGTTTTGATATTTCAAGACTAATCGTAAAAAGAAAAAAAAAAACAAATTTAAAATCAAAAAGTATGAATTGGACACTTTTCCTTTTCGTTTCCTTTTAAAAAAAAAAGATTATTTTTAATCCTTTTAATTTAGTCTCTATATATATATAATTGCATGTGCATATACCATATTTTATTATACCTTCAATTATGTATTTACTACTTTTTTTATGGTTTTAATTTACATGCTTTATTTAATTATTATCATTCAATTTTTGTTATTTATTTTCATGTATTTTGTAATAGTTAGAGTTAATTTTAATATTTATTAATGCTTTCTCAGTTTAGTAATAAAAATGGCTTAGCACGAATACATGTAAAAAGTGACATAAAAGGATTTATATTGATAAAATGTCCTATTTTGTTTATCCAAAAATTACATAAAATTATATTCAATAATTGGCTCATAAAAATATTTTGTAGTAAGTAAAATTGATTGTTTTCTCTTAATAAAAATAGGACCAATAATGTCCTAATTTCTATTGAATAAAATGTCACATTGAAATGATTTTAAATTAAGGACCAATGTCCCAATCTAAGAGATGTATGAAGGAACTAAAGTTCCCAAAATATTTGATGTATGTTTGCCATGATAAAAACAAGGATGCTTACATAATTATGTTCGAAAGCATGCTAATATATTGTTTAATTTAATAATTTACTGATTTTCTAAGATGAAGAGTGTAATTATATGTCATTATCTATAAGCGTGTAAGAGAGGAATAAAACCAACAAACCTAAAAATCCTAACTAACTCAAGATTAATTTGAAGCATAAATAAGAGTGAGAATCTGAACCTATATTTGGTTTGGCACTACAAGCTTTAATATTTCAATCACTACAAAAAAATAGTAAATTAGCGATGAAAATTTCCGTCGCTAATAGAGATATTTTAGTCGCTAATTACTTTTAGCGACGCGACGACTAACCGGCGCTATTTCTCCGTCACAAGGAATTTTGCGACTAAAATATAAAACGGTCGCTAAAAATAGAGACCGCAAATTTCGTCGCTAAAAATAAAATTTTCGTCGCTAAATAACACCTAAAATTACTCGCCATAAATATTAAAAGTTTATTAGCAACGGAATGTCGCTATTCCATCGCTAAAAATATTATATATTTTTAATTTAATTTTTTATTATAATTTTCAATTTAATTTTTTATTACAATTTAATTTTGTTGTTGTTGTTATTATTATTATTATTATCCAAAATTTAATTTATATAAATAATTCTACAATATTATTAATTTAAAAAATATAAAAATATAATATCATAGAAGTACATTAAATTGAAACCGTATTTAAAAAGAATTTAGAAAATTAAAAACATCTCATACAATTTAAATTCAAATATTTATAAGCATCCCATACAATTATGATATAAACATTATCTAAAATAAAACCAAAGATAAAAATTAACTTTTATCTAAAATGTTGATATAAATATACATCAACTTTAAGTTTTGCATCCCCACTATGAATATATCACATCAATTAAAAGTCCCACAAGGCTCTCAACATCACTTCGAGATCCTTCTTTCAATTTGGTCAGAATATACATGACAATATCATCAACAAGTCTGAATTCCGGCCTGTCAAACATGATTAGCTAACATTTCCCCTGTGAGTTTATATGATAAGCAATTCTTCAGATATAAAATGCAGAGACCAATGACTTATTATCAAGCAGCACAAAATCTACATTAAAGAAAAACAGCAGGAAGCAATACTTATATATTATGAGGAATATATCCACAACATAAAAGATATAGATGTTGTATACCTGTGACAACCCCCAAATTGGCTGTTGGTGATTGGATAATAAGAGCAGCACATGATGCCACTAATATGATCCAAAGTAATTGCAAAAATAGTAAAGCCCTATCAGCATCCGCATCACTAAATGATAATGAAAAATTTGAATATATATATATATATATATATATATATATATATATATATATATATAATGAAAAGACTACTACTTTTTGCATCAAACAGAAAGTAGGGGTACCTCATAGCGATATTGTGCTCCTACCTGCAGGTCAGTTTCAACTACAGATTCACACAATAATTCAACCATAAACTCAATAAATCTTGGTAAAAATGTAATTTAACTTGACTATATTACTTAAAAATTAGAAATCTAACTTATTCTAGGCTCAAAACATTAAATTCCTAAAATTATAATTTTAAATCCCTAAACTCCCAAAACCTGCCCTTAATTTTTTTCCTCAAACCTCCAGATTTCAAGTCAAGATCACTCACTTTAGGGGGGCTAATGGTGCAACTGGTGGCTAGCGACGAGGAGGCGTCGGGCGGGGCTGCAAATCCTGACTCCAAACGCGCGAGGAGGAGGGCAGCAGCTGCTACCGTCATGCGCAGAAGAGGGGGAAAGAGAGGAGGTGATGCGGCTGGCTGATAGCGGGGACAGGGGGGCTGGGCAATGGGGAGGAGGAGCAGATCGAGGGGGGGGGGGGGGGGGGGGCGGGGCTTGAACGGGATCAGGGCAGAGAAAGGGAAAAGGAGGAAAAGAAAGAAAAGGAAAGAAGAGAAGGAAGGGGAAGCCCAAAACGACGTAGTTTTAGGTTTTCTTTTTTCTTTTTAATATTAAATTACCATTTTATCCTTCCCAACACATCCACACACTAATATTTACCACTAAATTAAACCCCTAAATTTTAATATTTTACGGTTGCTCTCTTTTTCAATTATTCTATTTATTTGGCCAAAATATCGGACTCATTATCCTCACTATTCGGTTCCATTATTTCGGGGCATTACACTCTCTCTCGTTTTCTATACTAGATTGTGTTTTTCCTTTCCTTTGATTTTAAATTATATGTTCTTCTTTTTTTTCATTAAGTATTTATTTATTTATTTTATTTATGATTTAATTATTTAATTAAAATTGACACCTAACTATTTTCGGGTTTAAAATTAACATCCAATAAATTTTTTTCTACAGGGTTATTTTTTATTTTTTTATCTATATATATACATACATATTTTAATTTAATTATTTATTTGTATATATAATTCATTTAGTCAAAGTTATTAATTCAAAAACCGAAAATAATATCAATACATATTTTTAATAAATTTTTTTATTAATATTAATTTTAGTTTGCCCATCTAATTAATATTTTCATTAAATTTTTAATTATATGTTTTCAAGATTAAATGTTAATCTTATCAGAATTAGCAAACGGAACGAATTTCAATATAATTTTATGTGTAAAGCAAAAATATTAAAAATAATTAATAACTATAAGTATGTATGCATACTTTTTTTAATATTATAATCAATTTTACCGACGAAATAGCGACAAATTATTCCGTCACTAAAGTATCAATTCAATTTCTAAAATATTGTTCTAATAATTAACAAATTTGAAAATTTTTTTGCGACGGATATTTTCGTTGCTAATTCAAGTGTGTTTAGCAACAACAAGTTTAGTCGCTAAATCCGTCGCAAACAAAGTCGCTAAAATTGCCTCCAAATTTAGCGACTGATATTGCCGTCGCTATTTTAGCGACTAATTTTTTAGTCGCTAAATTAGTCGCAAAAATTAGCGAAGAATTTTTAGTTGCTAAATAGTCGCAAAAAAAATGCGATAAATTGCTGCCAAAATTTATCGACGAATTCTTTATTTTCGTCGCTAAAATTGAAAAAAATGGTTTTTCACGACTAATTCTGAATTTAGTCGCTAATTAGCGACGGAAAAGTGTCAGTCTCTAATTTTCGTCGCTAATTTAGGTTTTTTTTGTAGTGAATGTTCCATTGAGTGGCGACTCTAACCTAATTCGTGGTGCCCAACTCGCCTCCAAGGTCAATCATGAGCAATGGGTTGGGAAATCCTTGAAACATTAAACTCGTCCCTTAAGGACTTGAGTTGGACAAAGTAAGTCGAGTTCTCGTTCTCAAGAATTTCCTAAAAGTTGAAATTCTTGCCAATGAGAGAAAATTAATAGTTCAAGCGTGAATAGCAGGATAAGGGGGCATAAGGCCATGTGGCTCATACAAGGCCAAAACATACCATTTCATTTAAACGGTGCACCGCTTTACCTTTTAAAAAAGGATGTCCGTGTGACACTAAGTGGAAACCGTCATGTGGATTATAAAGAGTGGATTTTAGAATTTTTTAGGAAATGGATTTCTAGTACTTTTCCTATTAGAAATTATAAAACACTAAATTCTTTAAAATTAATTTTCTAAGATTCATAATATGTTAATACCAATCAAGAAAATAGTCTCTTCAATACATGAAAACTATTTCCATTGAATCACAATATATGTGTACCTTTCTACAGATTTTTCATGTTGCACTTAGAATTCTCTCTAAGATCAATTCTCCAATAAACACTTTGATAATTGTTTCTTCAAGAAAAATGCTTTGATTATTTCTTTTCTTTCGCATTCACATAAGTTGTGTTCTTACACAACATTATTTATAGGTAATAGAGGTAGTTATTTAACTACTAGCTATTAATTGGACCAATCACAAAATTCCAATTATTATTATTATTATATTACAATTAAATATAATTATAATAATTATATAATTAATATATAACCAATTATGGGTGTATATATTCTCACATTTCCCTTATATAAAAGAGTTATAATCATTAAGTTTTATCTTAATTATGTAGGTCCAACCTAAGGTGGGATTTTTTTTTATATTTGTGGTATTTTTAAAAAATAATTAGGTTTTTGGTGCTATAGGAAAATAGGGTGTCAAAAAAGGACAACCTAGTTGCCGTTTTATGTTAGGTGGGGCCCACGTGGCAGAGTGGATTTTTTGGCTTAAAAATACCAGGTAAACCTACCTTTTTCCTCCAGCTAAAACGACATCATTTTTGCTGGGAATATCAGACTGGGTGAGTGGGCCCCAATCTAACTGAAAATGGCAGGTCCACTGTAGACTTCGGGAGGCAGTCCAGATCAGAGTTACCCGATGAAGATATCAATGCCTGTTTTCGGGCAAATGGATAAACGTTGTGAGCTTTCGCTCTTTCGATTTACAAGGATTGAGGATTTTTCTTGATGGTAGGAGCTTTTCGGGCGTCAAGGGGTGTTTGTCTTTAGAAAATCTTATTTTTGCTTCACCGACGGGAGTCCCGTCGGTTAAGAGAGGCATCCGTCGTTCGTTCTGAAGGACGGCCTCCCTAGCTCGAGTAGCGCCTGTCTCTCGCTCTGGACGAGCTCGTCTCTCGCGAGAGCGATGCCCATCACTCGCGTGAGAGGCCCGTCTCTTGTGGCGAGCGATGGCTATCGCTCGCGTGCAAAAGACCGTCTCTCGCACTGAGAGACGCCCGTCGCTCGTGCAAGAGACGCGTACCCCTAGCGAACGACGGAGGTCTCTCGGCACCCGCCTCTTGTGGGGTGCTCCGCCGCTCAAAAGACCAGGAGTGCCCTCATGAGCGACACCCGTCTGTCCTCGACCGACGCCCGTCAGTCATTGATATATTGCAAAATTAATCGGGATTTTCCAGATTTTTCAAAGATTTGAAATATATTTGCAAGATTTTCATATCTTTTCAAATATATTTCCAAGATTTTCACATCCTTTCAAATATATCTCCAAGATTTTCGTATCTTTTCAAATATATTTCCAAGATTCTCCAATATTTTCCAAATCTCTTCAAATATTTTCAAATCTCTGACTTGATTTTGACAATATTCTGCAAATCATTCGGCTTTAATTCTGATTTT